>VXBZ01000388.1:1224436-1262196 GCA_013399135.1 Heliornis fulica | reverse complement strand
CCCCCTCCTCTTCAAGTATCGCCCGCGCAACACTTTCTCGCGAGAAAGAGGTGAATAAAAATGTCCCCCCACCCCCGAACCGCCACCCCGGGGGCGCTCGGCGGAGCCCGGACAGCCACCGCGCCGGGACGCCCCGGGCCAGCCCCGCGCCGGGTCACCTGCGGCAAGGCGCCGGCCCGGAGGGATGCTCTGCCCGGAGGGATGCTCTGCCCGGAGAGGCTCCCCCGGAGCCGCAGGAAACACGCGGTCCTGCCCAGGAGGACGGGGCCCTGCCGTGGCCAGGCAGCGCTGCCTGCTCAGGTTCCCCCGCAGGTCCCCGGCTTACACGGGAGAAGCGTTAGCGCCTGGGCTAATGCCGAGCCGCGGAGTAAGAGGCGCGGGGAGGACTGAAGGGAAGGGACACCCATGCCCCAAGAAAGACAGACGTGTATCCTCGAGGTGCAGTGTCAAGCATCTATGAACTGGCTTAACAAAAAACATAACTCTATTTGTCTCCCTTATAAAGAAAACCAGCCGCGATGCTGCTTTACCTTAGAGGCAAGTAGCACAGACACCGACACGCTGAACTCTTCCATACATACTCCTAAATCTCTACAAGCACCTCCAGAACAAACGCATGTCTCATTCTTACCGAGGAAAATTTAATAATAATTAAAAAAAAAACAAACCAAAAGCACAGTCCTGCAGCTTTTACTCATGCTTTTGGGTCGATTTAGAAATCTGAAGGAGATAAAACCACTACTTGCCCCTTGAAAGGAATAAAGTTTTAATACCAAAATAAGGACAGTTAATAGAGTTCAAACCCAGATTACATATTCCAGCCAAGTAGTTCTGTACTGGCATTATCCCACTTCAAAACACAGAAAATACAAAACAAAAAGGAGCAAACACATTAGACAGAAAGTGAATGACATTTATGCATTCTTTTGCTTTTCAGAAATATTTTGGAAGAAAATTTGGATTGCAGGTACCTATTTTGCAGGTATTTTAATTTTTTTGCTTAGGCAGGTTCTGATAGTGAATGGTTCAGTATCACATAACTGCTGTTGCAACAGCTCAGCTGCACAATTTTATAAACAAACAGCTGGCCACCCACCCAGAACAGCTGCCAAACCACCCTGCCCAAAGATAAGGGCATGGTGGATCATGTGCCACTACAAAGCACTAGGAAAAAAGGAAATACCACACAGGGTTTCCTAGCACCAATCTCTGGTGACAGCTGAAACATGAGGGCGACACAAATTATGACAGATGCTATTGGGAATTCATGGTCTGAATTGGTTTATAGTAGTTTTTATATTATATTTTATATACATAAATAATAATTATCCTTCTAACTGTACACAGATGTACAGGGAATGCTGTATTTGTGTGTGCTCACTGCAATCACAGCATTCTAATAGTTTCAGTTGGTCTTTATGATCAAAAAGAGGATTCTGCAAATGACAGCACAGTTATTTGATTCTGACCATTGCAATGTCCCTGTTTAACAGTTTAACATGAAACTTTCAGACAGACACATAAGATACAGGTAAAACATGCAGTGAAATGCTACAAGATACTAGGACAAGAAAGAAGTAATGGGACTCAGCGTGTGGCTCTTCAGTGTCCGAACAAGGCCCAAGACAGTGGTATAAGATTTACGTTGCTACTGACAGGGGAATTAACTTTAATTCAGTATGCAGAGTATTACTGATGTGCAGTTTGCACCACAGAAGTAGGAATTAGGGGCTTTGATAAGTGCAAAATGTTGACTTTCCTGCTACAATCCAGATGTATAAATAGGAATTTTCAAAGTTTTCCTTGTTTTTCTGCCACATAAGCAAAGATAAGGGTATTTTTTATGCCCAAACTTGCGGAGGAGACCATGTAACATTGTACAAAGGATTTTATATTTCTTTTGCAGATGAAAATTAACATTTGTTCAAAAAAATTATGTAAGAGATCAGGATAAATGTTGTGGTAACTGTCCCTGCTATTAAAAAAATCCAGAACATGCAGTGCATTAATATACAGTTCTCTTTCTTCACTCTCTTCTATGTGTACAGAAAATCTAAACATTTATTTAGTGAATAATGAATGTACATGTTTAAAGCAAATCACTGGGAAAAAAAACAAAACACAAAAAACACACACAAAAGAAAACCAACCCCAAAACAAACATATTCACTAATGAGGTTTATAATGTGAAGATAGAATTGACCAGTAAAAAAATGTTATGAAAGGAATCCTGGGTTACTATTTATTCAAACACTCCTTCAGTTTTAACATCTTCAGTTTCAACAACTTAACATTTTCTGGATGAGCTGCCAGAAATACATCCAGTCTGTGTCACAGGTTAATGGGATGATTGTCTCATATCTACTAAGACATTTTATGATGTATTATTTGGTATCTTGGTTGCAGAAATGGGGATTACGCTATATGAAGTAATGTTCCATGATATATGGGCTGTCCATTAATTAACCTAGTAAAATATGCAGCACATTATCAATTTCTGGTGTGACTATGCTTACACATTAGAAGAATTTAAATTATTGACAACTTTTCAAAGAGCCCACCTGGGCTCTCAAACCACTAGAAAAATACTGTCACAAGCAAGAGACTTAAAACAACTTCACTGCTGCTGAATAGAGCTACTACTCAAGGTCATCCACACACTTTACCACAGCCACTTGAGCTTTTGCAAACATTTGGACTCTGTAGAACATCTAGACAAACAGATTCCTCTATGGCCTCCAAAACACTTGTCATCCACTCAGAAGTTTCCCAAGAAAGAAAACCCAAGCACTTCTGATGATCCAGTCGATCATGACAAAAAGCTGAACTCTCAGATTAACTGAGATCCAGAAGCTCACTGATATTTCAGCTCCTTGATCAAGCCCTGGAATCAATCCCAGAAATGAAAGACAGCAAGAACAAGGCACATAGCATTATTACATTATTACAACATGCACAGTGGGATTTGCTCTAAGACATAAGCAACTATTTTTCCATAATGCTGATTCTTCCAGATGATCTTTTCGGATGTCATAGCTGTATCTTGGAGGATGTAGATGGCATGGATTATGGTGTCAGGGCCCAGAATCAGGGGAGGATAATTATAGGTAGATTGATTATACGAGGGAATGATAGAGCAGACACAGACTGCACATCAACTTGGAGGCAATGATCCTAAATCTCTGCATAACTATACGTGATAAATCCTAGCTAGCCAAGCCTTAGCACACTTCCCTATGCTTATCAGCACCATGTACTTAAATAATTTTATACTATGGCTAAATTATAAAAAAAATTAACTGGTTGTCAGAGAAATACCTGTTTGTCCTGCTATTCAAATTCCATAAAAAACATTGAAGTTTTCAGTGCTGACAATCTTTGTGTTTGGCAGCAGTGAAGTACTGGTGCCCCTTCTCCCTGGCCTTTACCAAGCCAGTCGCCTTCATCTTGCACACTCTTCCCTCTCCTCTTGTAGAATGTTTACCAGAGTTCTCATATTTTGCAAGTTTAAATGGTTTTGAACTGTTGGAAACAACAACAACAAAAATCTTACCACATGGAATTACTGCGATTGAGTTGTAAATTCATTTCAATTACGGTATTTATTTCAATTTATGTGAACTTTTGCAGTAATTGTATTTTTTTATCAGTAAATTTACTCCAACTCAAGTCAGCAAAAATAAGTATGTCCTCTTACATATTTCTTAATAAAGAAAGCCTTGACTATGCCAATGAAAACAAATAGTGTGGGAAAGTTTTGATATGTGTATTTTTAAGTAAATTACAAGCACAAACAGTAATTACAACCAGACAACCAATTAATCGTTTTAAATTTTAAAAAAATATATATTAGGTAACTCAAAATAAAACAATCACCCATTTTTCTTAAGGCTTTTTGGTTAGACAAGCTGTGAAAACTAAGAAATCCATTAACGATAGCTTTTGGGGGACAAAGTTCACTTAAGACTTCATTTTTCCAAAAGGTTTTATTGGAAGTTTTTATCTGTCAGCTGATTTTATAATGATAAGAGGAGGAAATCCAACTTACATTAGCGTATAATTCCATAATTTGTGATACTGTACAAAGCATTGGGGTAATATCTCCGTAATATTTTAAGAATTAAAGTCTCTTGGCTTAAACATTAGGGGCCTATATGCTTCTGGGGAAATTCCAGCATTTTCTCTCAGCTGTATCTTAGATGACCATAAATCTATCACATTTTATACATATTAAGAACACATCTCACCTATCTGTGCCTGCATGGAACAGTTTTAGCACAGCATTTGTGATGTTTTAAACCATACAAACCTTTTAGTTTACAACAACACAACAAATTTTGATATCACCCCAAATTTTTTTTGAAAGCTTGAAACAATCAGATTTGTCCTTACTAAGATCCAAATGAAACAGATGTTCTTACTCCTCTAAAACACCTGCATTCTTCAGCATCAGTGTCAAAGAAAGCACAAAACAGCTTGAGAGATACCTTAATTCAGATGTCCCCTTTTCAGTACTGCTTTAAGGAAAGTCTATACCATATTTGCAGCTATTTTCTTTTCTAAAGCTAGGTCTCATTTTAAATCAACCCTTACCTAATGAGAGTAAAACTGTTATACTACAACTCCATTTACTGAAGACATATGAGATTACATTAGGGGAGTTACTAATACGAGTCCTAAATAAAAGATAACAAAAGTGTAAGAAAACCCGTGACTTCTCTTCTGTCCTTCAGGAAGGGGAAGCACAGCCCCTTTTATAAGATTAGTGCTGAATATAAATACAACTAAAATACAGTGGATTGAAAAATAATTATTAAAATTCCAGTCTAATATAATACATTGACATATTTATATGTAAAGCTAGAAATCCTGAAGTTTAACAATAGCAATTGTTTCTTTGATTTAAACTTTAAAAATTTAATAGTTTTTATACAAGGATAGGAAATAGATTTACTACTACTTTGTCAGCTGTAACCCTGTCAAATTTAATGGGAACTTTGCCAGCATAGCAGTTTCAAGCCTCGTTTCCTCAATCTTGCATTTGTCCCAAATGACCTCTTAAATCCCACCTGTAAGCTCAGAAGCAAAGTGAAACAATTTTCATGGCTTAGCATGAAATGCCAACTGCTGGGTGAATGTTCAGGCTAAGACATTGAGCAAAACGGATACAACTTTTTATTAGAATTGGTACATTCCAAGTGGGTGGAAATCAGTAACTAGGAGCCTCTTGCAGCTCTCATTTATGCAGAACTCCCTACTGACTTGAACAAAGACAGCTGAATCAGGCCCTACATTCCTTCAGACATTGTGTCAGCAAGGGATTGGGTGTCGCTGCCTCTGTTTTCCATCCCAGTGTTCCTCTAGCTATGAGATGTCTTGGTTCATAGGGAGTTGCCCCATGATGCAGTTGAAATAATAAAATAGGTAATAAGAGACCAGGGATTAGGCTCTGAACCCACCACATTCCATCTGCAAGGCCCTTCCTTTGAGAAATAACACTATGAGAGCGTTGCAGACAGCATTCAGAATCCACAATGAATTTAGGTTGGAAGGGACTTGTAGAGGTCATTTGGTCCAGTCCTTTGCTCAGAGGAAGACCAACTTAGCAGGCTACTCAGGCCCTATCCAGCTGAGTTCTGAATATCTCCAAAGTCAGATATTCACAAGAATGTAGTAAACAACTCCATTATTTTATAATCCACATAATGATTAAATTTTCTTAATATTTAGGAGGAAATTCCCTTGTTAGACCATGTGTCTGGTGCCTCGC
Organism: Heliornis fulica; assembly: GCA_013399135.1. Lineage (NCBI taxonomy): Eukaryota > Metazoa > Chordata > Aves > Gruiformes > Heliornithidae > Heliornis > Heliornis fulica. Next base: position 1,256,426 of record VXBZ01000388.1, on the reverse strand, counting down.
ATCCTACCAATGCTCACCACACCAGAAGAATCAGCCCTTTATCCTCTCTACCCTGAGGACAGCAGGAAGATCCTCCCCAACCTTTACTTCTTAAAGTTGAATGAACCTGTTTTAGTGCCTGCCCATCCTGGTGTTGCTCTGCCAGGCTCACTCCAGGTTTTGNTTTTGGTTTTTTTTTTTTTTTTTTTGTACTAGCATGCCCAGAGCTGGATACACTATTACAGATGCAGTTTCTCAAGTACCAAAGGAGGGGAAAAATAACTTCCTTCCACTACCTGGTTACACCTGGCTACGGCAGTCCCATATGCAGTTGGCCACCTTCACTGCAAGGGCGCACTGCTGACTCGCAGATGATATGATGAGTCTCCAGGCAGCAAGCAGTTCACTACAGCTTGGTCTGCACTTTCCTCTATTCAGTAACTTTCCAAAGGCTGACTTCATTTCCTCAGGTTTTCTATATACCAGTAAACTGAAACAAATCACATCTAGAGTCCGTGGTTTCTTACTGGGTATAAAATCATTTGGGGACTTCTTTTTTTTCAACCCTGTCTGTTGAAAGTATTAACATTTCTTTACAAAGGATCACTGGGGCATTGTTTTATCAGGTTGATAATTTTCAACAGCCACTCTTCATAGCCTCAAAATGCTCATCAGATGCAAGGTCTTTTATACACCACACTGGACAGAACATGATCCACTTAATAATGCATATGTCTTCAACATAGTGCATTCTGCAACTCCAGTATTGTTACTTGGGTAACTTCAACCCACAGAAGTCAGTAACAAACTTCCTATTAAGATTATTGTGTTTCATTATTAGACTCTCATTTATGTATTGGCTCAAATAGTATATAGTACAGGATCCTATCAGCTTGCTAAGCCAAACAGCTCTAAAGCATAATGCAAATAATGCTTTGTTGTCTTTCTTTACAAGGAAAACAGGAAATAACTGCAATTAAGTCACCAATGAAGTTAAGGAAGTATTTGAGTAGGAAGTTACAATAGATTCCAATACTGGCTTAAATTGGGAATGAGAAGGAACAGAAAGAAAGCTCTTTATGGTTTTTAGTTGGGTTTTCTGAGCCTTTTAAATTTTTTTCTTCCCTACAAGGAGAATTAAGATACAGGGATTAGAACGCCTGACAAGGAGTGACTTTTACCAGTGTTTCTAGTACAGCTTATTCAGATTACATATTAAATGTAGGAAGCAATTCACACATTTAAAAAAAAACAAACCAAACAACTTTAAAAGTTTTTTTTCCTATTTGTTTGCCTTTTTTTTAATAAATACTGCCCCTTAAACATCCCTAATAGCTTACAAATTATCAACACCAGATCCACCCAAAATTGCTGTTACCCTGATGAATGGGGTGGAGTTCAGAAGAGATTGATCTGCTACAATTCTTTCTTAAAAGAGTGAGTTTTGACAGTTTAAAAGTTTTAAATAAAAAGTGGAAAACTGGTTTCAGCTTTGTGAACTCCTTTCAGTCCCCCCCCACAAAAAAATCCTCACCCTAAAACCCCACATAACTTCAGATGAATAAGAACAGAGGTCAAACAGGCACACAGCAAAGGAAAAGTCGTCTGGCACCCATAAAGGAAAGCCATGTAAAAACACTCATGGGCAGTAGATTCTTGGGAAAAAAGGACATCTATATCAATCTATCTATAGATATATGGATATATAGTAAGGCTGACATTTCCCACTCCTCTTCATCAGTAAAAAGAAGTCAGTCTAATTTTATGCATGAAACAGTGAGTGGGTGATGTAAATAAGGAGATTCATGCTGTCTTTTCGAGATCAGGCAATCTTTCAGAGGCTCCAGTCTGGACTGGATAAACTATTGAGAAATCAGAGTTTGCCTGCACTGCAATGATCTGAAGAAACCTCCTTTGGCACTACAAGCTTAGTCCGAAGTCTGAGATAATTTTTTTCCCTCCACTTATTTCAGTGGACTTCAGAACATGCCCTGACTTCAGTGTGGTGAATGCTATTCCATTGGTTAAGCTAAGCTAGAGCAGGGAAGTTTCTGAAAACAGCATATTACATGCATTCTAGTGCATTATGGAGACCTAGAAATAATTCTTTCTACACAATTTGCACAGTCTTTCCTCCTTTTCAAAATATCCAATTGTCTGCATTCTTTGGTCCACACACAAGGCTCTTTACCTATCTGAGATTTTGTCCCAAACAACAAACCACCAAGAAGTCTGCAGTCCTGCTGGCTAAATATTCAGAATCCTGCACAGTGAAAATGCAAACAGAAATCTTTGCACTATTGTCTAAACCAAGAACATTACTGTTTTTTAAATTAACTCCAACTTATAAAAAATAAGTCTTTAGAATTCATGTATGTATCATGCTCTAATAAACACGTTCAGAAGTGATATAGTCAGAGTTAAATGCATTATAAAAACAATCCCACCACTGTATTAGTTCAGTGGATCACTGATAACAATTGTGTTGATAACAGTCATTCCCCATGGAATCCTGGGAAAACTTGCTTTTTCTAGGACATTTCAGCATCTGAAAAGTTTATTAGCCTTTTCTGCAGGTTTTTCTGGCTTGGTTTCTGCCTCTCCCCCTCCCCTTCCCCTCCAGAGGCATCACAAACTGCATTTTAAGGGTAAATTGACTTAAGCAACTATGGTTGCTACTGACCCTGCTTTGTTAAGTTGGTTTAACAAGCTTTCCTTCTTCTTCTTCTTGCACTCCAAAACTGCATAATATGATCTGGAAAGAAAATACATTTAAAGAAAATATTACCCTTTAAGTCACTTGCTAAGCCCATAATGTGGGAAATGCTAGCCCTGTCTTTAATAAATCACATGCTGGCAATAGAGCTCTCCTAACACATTTGGAACTGAATTTGTGTTCTGTTAATTGTGATTGAAGTTTCGGAATATGAAGTCTGAGGAACTTCTTCCACTCACACAGAATGCAGGTGGGATTTAGCCCAGGAAGATGCTGGTAAGTACAACACTGTGTTAATCTGCAAATCCCAGCAATAAACCTATTTGAGTCTACACTGCTCAACCCTACTCCTGAGCTATCAGACAGCCTTGTTTTGAGAAAACGCTGTCTGACGGCTGCCAGGTGTAGAAGTTGCTGTTCTTAAGATATCAGCAAAATATGTTCCACAGTTGCCAGCACTTCTGCAAGAAAGCATTCAGCAGACAGTGTGGTGATTTAATTTATAAGGCTGTTCATACTCCAGAAGCTCTCAGAAACCCCAAGTGAGACTGTGGCCATACTGCACTGTGTTAACAGCAGAGAGAGAAAGCTCCAGACAATTAGCCGTTGCCATTCAACTCCAGGTCTAGGCAAACTGTAGTTCTTACAGCAAGGCAGAAACATATACAATAAACAGTCCATCTGTAGGTTAACTTAATTTACAGCTCTTGTGCATGGCTATGCAAGTGAGCAAAGGAGTGGGGGAAGGTGGTGGCTCAGATGACCTCCAGAACTCCTTGCCAACCACAAGTACTCTCTGATTCTGCAGTGTGACAAGTAAGGTTACAGGGATCATAGCTTCATATTGGTATGTATTCAATCACTTCCTCTCTGATACTTCTACTGGGGCATGGTGTTTTACCAGATTATTTTCTGGTTTGGAGACCTAGAATCGTTGAGTTTGAATCCATACTGGCCAAGTTCCCTGTTCTGAGCACAGGAACCCAGAAGTCCTACTTTGACTCGAGTGTTAAGCTGCAGAGCTCTAAAATAACCATGTCTGCCTCCTTGCAGAAGGTAATGGAGCATATGCATGGCTGAAATTACAAGGTTATGGGACTACTATGCAGATTTGATGCAGAGACCTAACAGAACTGAATGTGCAGAGAAAAACACCACCACCAAGGAAGGCAGGGAAATTTGTCTCAGCTATCAAACCCCAATGCCCACATTGCAGGGAACGGCAAAACTGGGATGAGCCCACCTGCAGAACTGCAAGTGTCAGCTGGGACACCCCAAGCAGCAGCAGTGGATCCTGTCATACCCAGGCCCATGTACTCCTGAAAGCAGGGCCCCCTCAGCTCATTAAGAAACCTCTGTACCAGCTGCCTGCCCTGTCTACCTTTTACAGCTGCACAGACAATTGTATGTCAACATTACGTACCCTACCTGCTTCCTACATGTGTACACATGATTGATTTTGATTTAGTTTAACTACTGACATTGCTGTTCAAGAGAAGAGTTAAAACCAAATTCAACTCCCTGGCTTATGAATTGGTCACAACTTCCCACAGAGACTGCCCAGACATCCGCAATGATAAATAGAGTCAAAGGCTCTACTGGCTCAGCTCATGTTTATTAGAACTATCTGCTAATGACCTAAAGGGAACAATCTTGAGAAACGTAGGAAATAGTTTCCCCAGCTATTGGTGATTATAATATGCATCGCTGACACAGGCAAATAACCTCTTATAAGAGTACTGCAGGAAGACAGGAGTTACGTTTTATGAAGGATTTTACTTTTCACATTTGGTTTCCTTCCAGCTTGGAAGGAAACCGAGATACTTAACTTTTCCACAAAAGAAAAATCATGCGGAAAAAAGGCCGGGTTTGGATCTCCTAAATAGTTTCATTTCAATTTTGACTTTTTAGAGTTGCAAAAGTTTACAAATGAAGACTCATTTTAAAACAAAAGGTTCCACTCAAGTAGTGTTAAAATGTTTTGATGCCTGGAAGGTTTCCACTTTTCTTCCATAACTAAATATGAAGGCAAACACAATTTTGAGAGGTATTTTAAGAGAACTGTACTTTCAAATGGAAAATTGTCAACATTTTCTTTATTGCATCTCTACCCCTCTTATTCCCCTTGCTTTTCTTACAAATATCAGACCAAGGCATTCTAGAAGAAAATGGAAAATTACGAGTGGGTAGTTTGAAAAGAGCAGCTAGCTTCTGAAAAATATTAATCCTCTATCTACGTTTTCCTTAATATACTCTCTCTTTGAGCAGAAAAAAAAAAAGAAAGGAGAAAAGCACCTTATGAGATACCCTATCTTCTCCAAGGACACTGTATTAGCAAGCCATTTCAAAACCTTTAAAATACAGACTCCAGGAAGGAAAAGAAAAAATCAGCTGAGAACTTACCCATTAACTATTGCTAAATTAAGCCCATGCTGCACACCTGTATAGAGCTGATTACAACATCAGTAACTTGAGCAAAGAACCAGTGAATTACTGGAAAAGTAGAAGTTTCCATTCTGATCCTGTAGGTTCTCATCTGTTTTCCAGCTAGTAGAAGCCACATCCTACACAAAATGGCCAACTGGCAAGCTTAAAGGAGGAACCCAGTCATTCGACAGTCTCCATATGTCCCACAACTTGCACAGGCCCAAACAGCGTTAGACACGCACCAAAACTGGCATGTCCCACAGAACAAACATACAGCAGCACTGCAGATGTGACTGGGTTCTGCTGATGTTCTACAGCCTTGGCTGCAGTCTGAGTCGCTGTGACATTGACACTAACACCCTCCGCGAACAGGTTTGAGGGCGCGGAAAATAAGTGTTTAGTACACAGCTTTAAGATTTTTCTGTACATATTGATTTTAAGGCCGTGGGTATAGTTTGGCCTTTAATTAAAGTCAACATATAAAGGACAGTTTTGTTTAGAGAATAGCATTGGCAAGAATTCCTGTCACTAAACTGGTTTCTCTATAGAATGAGCAGAAGGAAGAAGTTAACAGTAAACTTTTGGGTTTTACAGAATATTCACACCAGCCTTAAATCTATTGTGATGAAAAGTGTTATGTAAAAGTATGTATGATATAAGACCACTAGAGGGGAGTAAAGTAACTTGAAAGTGAATGTTTCCTTTCCTTGGTTTTGCTGTACAAATTGCATTTGCACATGTTAATTAACAGCTATAGTAAAACCAGAGTATTAAAGAATTGCATTTGCTTAACATTCTAAGCAAAGTTGATTAGATAATTACAGTATTTCTGTACCATTGTCCCCTCGCACTAGGCTGCAGGCTGACAGGGAACATTCATCATCTGGATGAAGCCAGAACACCAGGGATGGCATTCAGCCAGAACATTTGGCAATAGACATGAATTTCTTTACTTGTGTTCAGATTTATAAAGAAGCAACACTGCATGATGGAAACAGACTAATTTTATCAAGTGTGAAAAAGGCACCAGGCTTAAAAGCTTGCTTAGTAGGTAAGTATGTACAATAGGCAAGAAAACAAGAACCTTGCTTCTCACATAGATCACTGCCCAAAGTCTACACAACACTGAAATATTTACCCAAGCAACAAGAACAGAGAGAAGCATGATTAATTTGGAAGTGTGAAGTACTCTGCATCAGAATGCTGGGTGAAATCTCACTGCAGCTGCAAGTAATGTGCTCCTGTATCACTGCCAGGTTACCATCGTCTCCATTGTAACCCATCTACACTGTGGGAGACAAGGCTGTTCAGTGAATCTGCACAAAAGAGCAAACGTTTAAAATAAATTTCAATGGGAAATCTTAGCAACTCCCACAGAACAAAGGGAAACATGAGAACTGTGTTCCAACAGCAGAAGAATGGCTTTGACAGCAAGTTTTAAGGATGAATGAAATATATATATGTGACTCTGTATCTCAATACTTCTGGGAAGTATACCCAGCTTAAGATTTTATGGGAAAAGGGATACTATACAGTAGTAACTAGATCTCCAAACTTCAGTGAGAAGTACCAACTACAAAATAAAGTAAGAGGTAAGGAGGTAATGGGATACAAAATTCCAAGCATTTAGGAAAGCCTGGGAACAAGAGCAAGCCTGAGCTCTCCTTAGTTGCATATCCACAGGTTATGCTTACAGAAGTTGGATTTAATCATAGCTTTCTTGAAAAGCTTTCACAATCACAGATAGGGTATTTCGCAAAGACTGCAGTAATTCTGCAGAACAACCAGTTGAACCAGTCCAAAAACTATGAAGCATAGAGGACCAAGACTGTTGAGTCTATTCTGTCCATTTACTATTTGCTGTCCTTTGGACTATATCCACATGTGCACACAACAGACCCATGCATCTTAAAAGCTGACTTACACAAAAAAAAAGACTGAAAGAAGTGTTGCTTAAATGAAAGAAAACCAAGGAGGAAAATAGCAGCTTTAAGCATGACATAAAAGTAATCTTTATTCCATGTTCTTCATACATTGGAGAAGCAGTAATAAGCTTAAACTGCAGCAAAAGAGTTCAGGTAAGACACCGAGGGAATGGGGAGGCAGCCTTCCAGCAATAAGGATAATACTGGAACAGCTTGGTCTGAGCAGCTGTAGAATCTCCCTTATTGGAAATCTTTCAGAACACAGTGGACAAACATCCATTAGGACCAACACCAGCACAAGTGATTCTGCCTTGCAGCAGGAAAATGGACTGCATGACCTTTTTAGAAAGGTAGAGGTGAGAAGACCCATGCTACTATGTAAATTTTAATTCATTATTATCATATAATATGATGAATCAGTTTACATTAAAAATGGTATCTGTCTCTGGAGAATAAATACATGAAGATTGATTTATTTCCCACAAGCAAAGGCTGAACAAGAGGATGGGGAGAGATACACACACTTCTTTAAACAATATTAAGCTCAAAGAGGAAAAAACCAAACTACAACAAAGCAATTCCCCCCCACCCAAAAAAAAAAAACCCACCAACTAACAGTCCATGCAAATCCAAAGGGAAGGAGTCCAAGATTAAAATTAGGGAAAAAAAAAAAAAAAAAAAGCTAAGTGCAAAGCCAGAAAAAAAAACCTGACCAATATAAAGACAAAAGGAATTTTTAAAAAGAACAAGGGGATAAACCAGACCAGAAACGAGGACAAAGCAAGGAAGCATAAAAGCACAGAAAAGCCATCAAGTAGAAAGAAAAGGTAATTTAGTGGTTAATGTGCTAGGCTAAGATTTAAAAGATTTTTGTTTAATTCCCTGTTCAGGCTTCCTAACTTACTAAGCAAGCTACGTAACCTCTTGTGACCTCAGTTCCTACTCATATTATTATTTTTGTGCACAGCACTTGCTGTGATAGCAAATAAGGTTTCAGATGTGCATATGCAATCACGAAAAATAAAGAATGTGAGAATTTAAATACAGTTTATGCAAGACCTATTCTAAATTTCTTTCATTAATAGCTACAGTTGCTGCTCATTCCACCTGAAAGAGGCAGCTAAAGAGACAAACTAGAACACTGGAATCTGAGATCAGCAATTCATTAATTTATTAGTCAAAATATTAATCACTCAAACTATGCATAAGTTAGATCCTGTGCATTCCTTTTCTGTACATCACATAAGCATCATATGCTTAATTAGCTATATAAAAGATGTTTAAGATGTAAATAAAAATGTAAACTTTAATCGCCATCTAAAGATAGTAGAAAAAGTCACTTTGGGAAACACTTTTATCATACCTATATTTTGGTATGAAATAAAGTGACATATTTTACAAAGAGGTTGTTCTAAGCAGGAATGTGCAGACATACTCAACCTACAAGGAAAGCAGCACTCTGCTACTTTGGGGATGGGGTGTGGTGTAGTTAAACTAAGTTTAAGCTAAATGGTATTGAACTGCAACATTGCTAGACAGAAATTAGATCTAGCTCCTACAGCATAATCACAGAATAAAACAAGGAACCACCTGACTCAAAGACATGACAGCAGGTAATGAAGTCTTGAATAAAACAGGTACATTGTTTCAGCTGTGTAACCTGATGGGTAACAATTTAAGAGATTTATTTAGCGGCTGTGTTACCACCTTGGCTCTACTATACAAATCCGACCACATGCATTGCGACACTACATCCCCCTTTCCAACTGGTGTCAGCTGTCCAATTTCAGAAGTTGCCACCCCCTATGTCAGCCTGTTACTGCTTCATTCTTTCCTACTGACGCTTGGAGAAGGGCGGAGGAATGCTTTTGACTAGAAGTTGTTGATTCTTGGGCTAAGTATCTCCTTGCTCCTCAAACTTTACTCACCAGGAAACGGCTGCTGCTCTTTAGGTATGGATCTTGCCACCAGGCTTCTGCAGTTGACTCTCATTAAGGAAAACTTAAAATCTCCTTGGCAGCACTGGAGCTCTCTGGAGTTGTCAGTGCAACAAGACACACAAAAAAATGTTAGATGAGCAATGATTTAACTAAATCCCTACCTAGACCCACACTCCCACATGCATTACAATGTGCTATGATACAACTGAAGCAGCAGCTGCATCTAGATGTGCACCTACACACAATGTTTAAATATTGTCAATATTGTCCCTTCTACTAGCTGGGATCAGAAAGATTCCCCCAGCCCGTTCTGCCCCATCTGCATAACATCTTCCTGCTCCATAAGAGAGGAAGGCCACCCACAAGAGAACCTTCTCTCACGTCAGGCTGCAGACTCTGCTGAAGAAAACTCCCCTGGTTTCCTCCTCACTGTAGCTGGGAGTTGCTGCACCAGAGCAGTAAATAATGCAGAAAATCCTTCTTGTCAGCATGGGACCACACCTTCTAAATTAAAGTCATCAGCTGTACAAAATTTTAGTAAGACAAGGATCATGAAGCACTTCATTCTGCACTGAAACCACTGAGCTTTTAAACACAGTAAATTATTTAAAGGGTAGAAAAATGACAGTAAGAGCTATTCATGCAAACAACATTGAACGAGGCAAGAGAAATAAAGAAAATACACCATAAAAATTACATTTAGGAGACTTTAAAACATAGTTTCTGCATTTGCACTGATTGTGGTATTCTGGAGAGCAGCTACAGAGAAGCTCCTGAACCCCTCAGAGAAGGAGGATTACTTGGAAAATTACATTGGTCCACCCCAGTGAGATGATGAGCCCCCAGCTGCTCTGCCTGAATAGTCAGGGATGACCTACAGGACAGCTGCAGGTTTGCTTTTACAGATGCAGCCTTTCTTCATCTGGGGAGAGTTTCTGGATTAATTCATTCCTTGGGCTAATCTGATGCATTGGTTTAAACACTTGTACAGGTACCTCCCACGTGGGAATAAACGAGCTGCTGCTTTGTGCAACTGGGAAAACCTTTAAGTTAATGAAAAAAAAAGCCATTCATCACTGGGGGAAAAAAATTAAAAAAAAAAGGAAAAAAGCCAGGGCTTAGAGGACAACTAGTAAAAACTTTTCCCTGCAGACAAGGCCACAGCTATTTCCTCAGCTAAGAGCTCGGAATTTGGCCCTTGAACTTAACCACTGCCCCTGTTTGTTTAGGCACAAGCGGTCCCTCACAGCCTCAGTTTGCTCCCACTGATGATGACAAACCCCACCTTCAATAAAGAGGAAATGGAGTTGGATTTATGGCCAACATTAAAGGCCACCAAGAAATTCAGAAGTCTCATTAGATTGCCTGGGAGTCTCTTGATTCCCAAGCCAGTCCTGCACACCAAAAGCTGTAATGCATTCTGCCTTGCCAGTTGGCCTGAAATATAAACAGACAGGACATTTTTGTAAAGGAAGTTAAACACATTTTTCTTCTGTACAATATTCAACAGAAATCCTCTATTTTCCTCTTGAAACTAGAAAGATACTCAGACTAGACTATGTTGTTCACCTCCTAAAGACCAAATGAGCATCTCTAAAGCAGTTAAATGTTGTTACATATGAAAGGCATATCCATAATCTGTGATTGAAGAAAAAAGACTGTATTCTACCACAGAATAGCAAGCAAAGCCTTTTTCTTTACCACCCCTTCCTTATGATTGAGTTGATGTAAATTGCTGGTCCATAACCGTACTAATTGCCACAAGTATGATTTAATTATACACTGTGTAAAGCAAGTGGTGAAGCGTCTCTAGTCCTCAGAGTATCACTAGAAGTGCTGTACCAAAGAAAGTAAAAGTCTAGTAAAAAGATACATTTCATCATTCTATTCAACATGAGCAGGCCTTTAAAATAGAAATCTTCTAAGGATCAGAAGAAATGTTACTACATCTTCAGTGTACATTCACTGATGGCCTATGCTATTTAAGGAACACCTGCAAAATGTGGTTATTCTGATTTTTGTCTGACATGCTATTTTTTTCTGTACCAGGGGAAAAAATTCTTGAAATGTGGATAGTTATAATAAATTTAATTAAAAGTGTTAGTATTTTTGCTTTTATTATGAAGACACAAACAGAGGCTAACAGGGGAGCCTTCAAAATGAAAAAGTCAATTAAAATACTTACTTCAAGCTAATCTTAAAACATCCCACATTGAACTCTAAAGGAATTTTCATAATAATTTAAAAAGATTACCACAAATTAACTAGCTTTGTTTCAGATAAACACCGCACTGTAAGCTAAATTTAATATAAAATAGATTATATTTAATAAATGTGTATATAATACACTATAAAAATTATGAAAGTTATTACAAAGGTAAACAAACATTTGTATTAATATTTACTGTTTCTTCACAAAACATTCAAATTGTGTAACATTGATCACGAAACAGACACAGCAGAACAGGTTCTCCCCAGCCCTCATGCTTTTCTCTAAATATCAAGTTATCTTCCTTCGAACGAGGAACTGCTGGTATCAGCTCAAGTTAGAGAGGGGGCTACCAAAACCACTATCTTGAGGAGACTGGGCTTCCCACGCCATTTTTTTCCAAGCATTTATTGCAACATTTTCCTACATTTGAATCTGGTGATACACTCAGCTGTACAACAGCAGAATTTGGTTTGTCAGGGTTGAGGAATAAAGTATGCCCTGGGTTTGTCATCAAATGGCCTCTACTGTAAACTTTAGTGCTGTTTTTTCTGCTGAGAATCATCCCATTGTCATCAGAACCATCTCTCCAAGAAATATCAACATTGTCATCTGCAGGGGAAATTGACCTGGCGCAAGGAAACTCTTCACAGTATGCAGTCTGCGCTTGCACGCTGGTGCTGGCCCCTTGCTGAGGATACAGGAGAGGTGCATTGTTACGATCCAGATGCATGCTTCCATGTGCAGAACTCCATTCACCGCAACTTCCTTCATCTCTTTCTGGAATTTCTTGAAAATCAAATTCCCAAGTTCTTCTGGATTTAGACTTAGTTCTACATTTTCCACAGGACTGGATGCATTTATTATCTTTCGAGACCATTCTTTCATTCTTGCTCTTAAGCACATGATGAGTTTGCTCAGAGATGGTAGGGCCATTTGTAAAGCTGGGTGCATGTGTATTTTCTAATGTTACTTGAAAAGCAGATGGAAGAGCATTCTGATGTGTTCTATTACTAGCAGCACATAAGAGTCCTTTGTCTGCATTTACGATGGGGCCATATTTCTCTCTTCTTCCATCTCCATTTGGAAAAAACTCTGGCAGAGGATCTCCTGAAGCACCATCCAGATTTTTAGAATTATTCCCGTTCTGAATACTTGAAGTTGCTGTTGTTTCATGAAGCATATGTTGAGCTTCGGTCTGCACTGCATCAAACTGCTGCCTCAAGTCATGCGCTACACGTTTCTGGACAACTTTATCATTGGCTTTTTCATTAGTGCTTTTGCCACATGATTTAATTTCCATATGGTTTGACCTAGTCTGAAGCATACAATTTCTTTTTGAGTACTCAGCTCCAGGTGGTAGGTCAGAATTTAACAGCAGAGCTAGGAGAGAAGGGAAGGAAATAGATTAATATAAGGAGGCATTAATGCTGGAAGAAAAACTAGATCCTTTGACTTGATGCTTGTTGCTTTCTTTTCAATAAAGAATTGTAAGCGCTGTCAAAATAAGCAGCTTCTATTTACACTCCCATGAGAAAGCTTATAGATAAATAGTACCACACCTTCCATATCCCCTGTCATTACTACATGCATTAAATCAACATGATCAGAAAGACAGACTCCAACATACCTGAGTGGGCAGATTTGCTTTGGGGAGCATGTCGAAGAGGTGTTTCGAGTCCTTTGGCCATTGTAGCAAGCTTACTGGCAGCATTCATTATTTTCTTTTCAGCACTACCCAGGATTGCAGAACACAAAGAAAATAAATTAAAGATCTAAGGCAAATCCCTTTTCAACTCTGCATTTTACTTCAAGGTAATTTTACTGAAAAAAATCAAAGCCTACTAACAAGGCAGTATGTCAGTCTGCTTGGCAGTGATGCCATGCCAATCCGAGCGGACTGGTACGACTTCACGTCAGACACTGTTTGCTCCAAGGTGAGCAAACATCAGATTCATGTCTGCACACCTCTTTCAAGACCACCAGTAAGTTCCAAATATACCCGAAAGGCTTACCCTTCATGTTCCCCATTATCAGTAAGAAGTTGTTGAAGGCATGTCAAATAGTATTTGCGCATTTTCCGCGCTGTTTCTTGGCGCTCTCTTAAAACCTCCGCTTTAATCATTTCCGCAGCTCGCTCCTTGCTTTCACGGATATAACAGAGCATATCGCCTACAAACACACTTCGTTAGTACCAGTTTTCCAGTGGGGAAAAAAGCCAACAGCACAAACAGCAATTGTCCAGCAGACCTGCAGCAAGTCAGCAAAGGCCTGGATTTACCTGCCAACACTCCAAATTCTTGTGCCAAGTGTTGCCTCCAAGACAAATGCCACGAAGACCACAAGCAGTAGGTGAATATGAATCAGCAGACATAAATTCAGTTGTATGATTTTGCATCATAAACACAACAGAAAACACTAGGCACAGGGATTTGGGAGGAATCTTGGCTGGTAAAATGCAGGTCTAGGAATTCTTCACTGGCAGTGCAGCTGGTGCTTGGGGACCTGCTGCAGTCAAGTAAGACCTAGTGCTACAACCTACACTCTCTCCTCAGTCAGATTCTCCCTCAGGAAAAGTTGTAAGATAGGTGGATTGTTTGCTGGAGAAACAAAGTCAGTTCTCAAAATACACTTTAAAAGACATAATGCAGTGCAATAAAGCAAGGATGGCACAACAAGACCTCATCCATTGCAATTAGTCTTGTCCAAGATTATGACAATTTCATTTCTCACATTTACTCTAGTAAGAAGGAAAAATTTACTTCTCATGCAAATGGCAGATTCCTGTGCAAGTTGGCTGAAGCAGAAGGAAGCGACAAAGTAAATTATTTTACTCTTTAACTTTTTCGCTAAAACTTTAGTACTTACACTTAATCTTGCTCACAGCTTTAATGTACCGAGCACGCAATTCTTCTAGTCCTTTCACACAGTCACAGGATGTACAAGGTTTTGAGATGCCTCCCTTTGACAGTGACCTGAAATGCACATAAGTTGCATGGGAGAAGAAAAGCAGCAAGTATCTTAAAAATAGTTTTAATTTTAAAAAGCTGATTTTTATTAATACCTTGGTGGTGTTGCCAGCTTATTCTTCATCTCAACATTTTCTGAAGTTACAGCTTCTAGAGACTTTTTGTTTTCTACAAAAAAAATAAAATAACTATAACACACTGCACTTCTCTAAATTCAACTTGAATTCAACAGAAGTTGTTATATCAACTGTATCTCTGGTGTAAGAGCTCTATGTCACAAAGCATCATCCACAAATGTACAAGTGCTGCAGTAACAGGCACACAGCAATATGCAATAAAGGATGGAGTCTACTGCTGTGAGAGGATGACAATGCACATGATACACATGATGCAACAGCATCCACAAGAAACACAGGTATCAAAACAGACAATAATGCAACTGACAAACTGTCAGCCAAGTCTCAGGGAGGTTTTACTACCAGATACCATCAGTCTGCCCACAGAAAGCAATATGGATATTGTGAATGCCAAAAATAAGATGCTGGACAGCAAAGAGAAGGCAATCATAACAAAACAACACTAGTCTGCAGCCAGTGGGGTGTGTATGAAACACGAGTACTCAATAATGCCTCCACTGAATCAGAAGCAGTCTCCTACAATGGAGGAATCTCAAACCAGTCACTTTGCACTTTTTCCTTATCAGAAATAACTTAAGAAATTCCTTATTTCCATACTACAGACAGTAGCCTTCCTTTCAGTGACTCTTCCAAATCCAAAGTGGCTATTTCATATCCATCATTGGTAGAGACAGGCATCAAATGGAAAAGATCTAAGAACTATAGACCTTTTCTCAGTCAACTATCCTGTATTTCAAAGTGACACAAAGGAAAATAACATCTTGACCGAAGGGCAAAGAGATTAAACAAACTCCAATTTAAACTTAAAATTTACAAAACAAAGAAAGAAAATAAACAGAACTAAAGCTTCAAGTTATTAAATGCAAAAAGGTACAAGAAAATTGCAGTGAGTAGCTTAGTATTAACTAATGCCTGGAAAACCAAGCAACCTTTGGGGCCACTCTGCTCTGAGGCCTTTTTATGTGTTTCTGACCTACAACAGTCATTGATAGGAGTTACACAAAAAGAATGTAGGAGCACAAAAAGAATCATGCCCAATCATAGTATTTACAGTGTTCTATTTTGTTTTGCTAGGAAAGCATACAACACATTAGTATAGTTAAAATAATCACAAGAGGCTGGGCCCCTGTTATAGAAGGTACAGCAGCATCTTTCAAGACACTGAGCCCTCACAGCCTCCACACAGTCACATCAGTGATTATTTGAGTCTTCAGTCAACGATAAGAGACTCGTAGGTTGGAAAAAAAACAACAACCAACCAACAACAAAACCCCAAACAAACTAACAAAAAAACCCCAACAGCCAAACAGGGTCTTTTGGAGCCAGCTGAAGGAATATCTCCCAGCTGGGAAGCCTCACATGCAGCTCAGTCCGGTTAAGAAATTCACAAAGACTGGGCTACTTCCAGGGGAGCAAGGACTGCTTCCTACAGCCAGGACAGGGAGCTCCAGAGACAGAAGAGCTACACTGCTTGTATTGTTTTGTGTAAATAGATGGTTTGTTATTTTGGTGTTGAAGGAATTCAAGCCACGCTATAGGCATAAAGCCAAAGATTCTCTTGGGTTTTCTTGCTGTATGGTTTTTCAGTTGCAAAGAACTCAAACTAAACAGAAAGCCCCAGAGAGATTTCTGTGCCTCCCGAGAAGCTTTTCCCCAGCTGCACTGCCTCTAGCTTTGCCACAGTATCTGCAACAGCTTTGGGAAGAGCTGCAATGCTACAGTATGTAGTGGGGGTGGGGGGAAGGAAGATACACAGAGAGAAACAACACCCAGGAATTTGTGGGGGTTTTTTTTCAACTACATTCTTGATCAAAAGAATCAAAAAACCACTACTATGCCAGGTGAAGTATAACTCTTGACACAACAATATCTTTTACACAAATACAGAATTCCTTGTCTTCTCTAATGTCAAGAGCAAGTTGCATAATTTATCTTCAAAGCTCTGATTGAGTATTACCCATTTATGAGACATAGTTTAAACAATAACCTACTCGCTGTGACCAGCAATGGCTTGCTTACGAGCTGTTATACACCAGAGGTACTAGTGATCAAGTCCACAACTCCCCAAAAAATATTCACACCTGCTGCAGACAGAGCAGCCATTTCTTTACTCCTGAAGGACAGCTTGAAAAAGCAGAAAAGCTACTAGCCTTCAAGAAAATTAAACCTCAAAACCTAGCAATAAATCAGTAACCTTGAGACCAGTACCATTTGCTGCACAGTTCGTGATTTTAACATAGTAAGAGCTTACACAACATTAAACAACCTTCACTCAGAAT
Source organism: Heliornis fulica (assembly GCA_013399135.1). Taxonomy (NCBI): domain Eukaryota; kingdom Metazoa; phylum Chordata; class Aves; order Gruiformes; family Heliornithidae; genus Heliornis; species Heliornis fulica. The sequence continues at coordinate 1,239,845 of VXBZ01000388.1, read as the reverse complement.
TGCACCTTCACCCAAATATTCAGCAATACACTAGCTTTGCCTTAGCCACCATTAAGACATTGACTATTAAAGAGAGCTACTAACCGGCTTAATTTGATCATACACAATATGCAAGATAAAAACAAACCCAGTACCTTTGTCTGTTCCAGTTTCCTGCAAAGGTGGCTGTGGTCTTAGCCTCCTTTGTGCTTCTGACTGGCATCCAACTCTGCACACAGGAGATCTTGCTGTGTCCTCAGTTTCTCCTTCACTATGTTGTGGGCAAGGCTGTGCTTCTGTATTTACATTGCTTACTAGGTTTTCATATTTCTGCAAGTGAAAAAAACACTTCCTGAAACCCCAAACCATAGGAGACAAAAACCCCAACAAACCCTTGTGTTCCACACTAGCTTTAAGCAGGTAACCAGTATGTTCTGCATAAGAACAGGCAACTCTGGGCACCAAGCAGTTTTAATAGTTTTAACTTTCTAGTTGGTAGTTACACTTTACAGAAATATTACCTCTTTCCATTCTCGCTCTTTCTTTTCCAGAATTGTGTAAACTGTGGTTCTGTAGGCCTTTTGTAAGCAAGCCTTCAGTTTGTCTTTACACTGATGGTTTAATTGAGCATGTGCATCAAAAACCTGATCCTTCCAAGAGTGCTTCCTATGTGTCCACTCAACTAGTTCTTCATGGATTTCATTCAACAAGTATTCAAGGTCAACCAGAGTCTTCTCCTCCCATCGATTAATTTCATCCTGCAGTCTCTTTGTTTCCTGGGCCTCCCATTCTCGCTGCTTTTGGGCTAGTAACATCTTTATTTCTGCCTCTTTCTGAATCAAGAGATCATCCCTCTGCTTTGCAAGATCCTCCTTTGCTGTTGCAAGTACCTCTTGAATTCTGTTTCTATGATCATCTAAGAATGATCGGTAGTCTCTCTCATTCTGTTCTTGTATCTGCAGAATTTCTTTTTGCTTTTCTTTGTTCCACTGAGCACGAGCTTTTGCTAATTCTGCTTTGATAGCTGCAGGGATTTCTTCTTTCTTTAGGTTCAGCTCCTTCTTGAGAGAAATTACTTTTTCTTCCAGTTCTTTCATTCTCGGAGCAGATTTTTCTGTATTCTCATATTCTTTTTTCCATTTCTCTTCAGCAGCTGAGAGAACCAGGGCTAACTGGTGAATACATAACACAGTCATTACAAATACATACATAAAATATAACCCTGGATCATTATCAAATAGCTTGAAAATAATCTCCAATAGATTAACAAAGATATAATCCTACATCAGACAAAAAAAAGGATCAGAACCAGCATACACTAGACAGATCTGTCTAATAATTTCCTACCTACAGCAGCATTCACTCAGAAATACATGGGATTTAGAAGACTGGTTTCTTTTTATCAATATACATACACAAGTATTTTGGGCTACCTGCTTTGCTGCAGTCTCTTTGTGTTCTTTTTCCCATTTTTCTTGTTCTATCTTTAGATTTGCTTTGTACTCTTTCAGGTCTGTTAACTCTTGTAGCCACTTGGCACGAGCTAGGGTTAAAGCTGTATCTACCTATAAGCAGATAAAAAAACCTACTTCAGTCATCCCTACCAGATACACACTTATTGATTTCATGCACCAGTGAAAGAATAACTTCAGTTTGGATCACCTAATGTTTGCAACAATGAAAAGAATCAGACGAGCAACATCTGATGCATTTTTGATGCAAAAATAGCAAGATTAATATTAAATTTATTTTTCATAAAAACCAGTATAAACACTAAGTCAGTTTTGCTAAGTTCTGTCCAAAACTTGTCCAACTTAGTGAAAAATTAACATCTAAAAAACCCAAGCTGCATGCTACAGCTTCTTCAGAAGTATTTTTTAAAGAAAATGTATTTCTAATATGGCAAATATCAACTACTGAGCATAACATTAGTGGAAGTGAACAGGTTTATGGGTTGGTTTTTTTTTTAGGCAACTTAGTTGCACATGCTCCAGGCAGACAGAATAATTAATTGTTACCTGGCTGGCAAGATTTTTATGGTATTTATTTTCCAGTTCTATTTCAAATGCTTTTAAGGCTTCTTCAGAGGCCTTATTTTCTTTCAGAGCCTTCTGGATCTGCAGCCTCTGGTCTTCAACAATCCATTCTAACTTGTTAGTTGAAGCTTCATCCACAACTGTTACTCGGTCAGTCTGGCTGCCGCAGTCATTACATTCAACTACAGCTCTCATTTCTTCCAGCCTACGTTGCCATTCTCTTTCTAGTTTGGCAAACATTCGTTCCTTATTCTAAAGAAAAAAATACTTTTAATAAATATTCCCAAGTGTCCAAATCACTAGAATTTCACTGGTGTTTAACAAACAAAACTCTGTTTACATCAATAATTTTCCCAAACAGGAAAAGAGCAAATCCATGCTCAGAGAGCAGAGAATTTAGAAAAAAAGCTAGTTGGTTTATTTCCATCCTTATCCCAGCTCTCTTTTATAGGAGAGGATACACAAAGGACTTACATACAACGACTTAATGAAACAATAGGATGTGTAACCAGCCACCAGATCAGGGTGAAAGACTCCAGCATATTGCCAGCTGTGACATTCATGATATTCTTTGTTCCATTACAAGGGCTAGGTTGTGGAGTTTCTTTTCTCCAAAAATCTGAATCACATGTACTACCTGGAGACTTCTTCAAGCCTTAGAAGACACTTCGAAATGGCAGAAAAACAGCTCAAAAGTCTATCTACATAGACCACCTCCTGAAAACAAAGAATAAATTTCGAACACCCCCCCACCCAGTATATGTTCCATACCTCTTTTTCTTCCCTCTCCCAGTGAACTTTGGCTAATGCAACTTCCTCTTCAACTTGCTGTTCTTTTTCTTCCAGCCACTGCTTCTTTGCTGCTATCATAGAACGACTGTGTTTCTCTTGAAGCTCATTCCTCAGAAGGTTAAGAGAGTTTTCTTTTTCTTCTAGTAGCTGTTTCTTGAGCTAGGAAAAGAAAAAAAAAATTCTTCCCAAGTATAGCAAATTGCTCAGGTACAAGGTGATGAGAACACATTAGACACACAATTAACTCTCTGGAGCCTCTATCCTGATCTTAATGATGACACTTGGGTGAGAGATCCAGCTCTAAAAAGGAAGAGTTCTTAAGGTGTGACATCAGAGGTTACTGTAGGCTACTGTAAACTCTACAATAAGTTTTCAGATCAAGCATTTTTTCCCCAGCATACTCCAGGTGCAGCGAAGAGATACACTTCTTTACTGTATACTTCCTTAGCAAGACAGTTAACCTACTTCAGTCATTTCACACTGCTATCTTCAGAAAAGCAATTCATGTAGTAATATGAATTGATTAGTAAGCCTACAGTATTTTCAGATCAGTTTTATATAGAGAGAATAATACTTAATGTCATTCAGGTTTTTGGAAAATGTCTCACAAATGTAAAACCCCACACTATCAACGGAACAGTTCGAGTCAAAGTTATGAAAGCTGAATATGTGAAAATGAATAGCTATTGGAAAACATTGCTTCTACAGTATTTTATACCCCAGAAAACAGCAACAAGTTAACTTAACCAATAGGTCACGTATATTCATTTTCTGATATTACAACTGCCTTTCTTCCAAGGGTCTTCCCTGAAAAATTACAAAGTTAAATACAATTATGGAAATTACATCTTAAAAGCAGTCTGAAATTAAATGGTTTATAAGGTATTTCCATTAGTACCTTCTCTTCCTTCAGCTGTTGCTCTTGCTCAAATGTCTGTCTTAAAGTAGCTTCCAAGGTGTCCTTCTCGCCACAGACTCCAATGTAACATTCCTTCACTGCAGTCAGCTCTCTGTTCAGCTCTTCTGTGTTAGACCTCCACAGAACAGATTATTTGTTATCAATTAGCCTTTACACTCACAAACAAATCTGTTTTTAAATTGTGTAAATGGAACTGAGGGCCAGACAGAAAACATGAAAGTTTCAGTAAAAGGGGAAGAAAAAAAAAGTCTTACTTTAACTGCAAGATTGTCTCTTCGTAAGCTTGAATAAGCTGCTGCTTTTCTGCAGCACACTGCTCCCTGAGGTTTTTCTCAAAGTATGCTTTTGTATCCTCATGATGTTGCTGGTAAGTTTTTTCACACCTATAATTACAAGAAAACAAACCACTACCTAGTTTTTTCCCCTACCTTTTAAACAAAGGGCAACCTTTTCTTAAGCAAGCTCTCTAGAAGTTCACAGATGGAACTAAACAGTCAACAGATTTACCTATCAATAGCTTCTTGTTTATCCTGATCAAAATCCTGAACCATCTTTCTCATCTGGCAACAGAGATCTTGATTTAAGCTTTTCAATTTTTCCTCATTTTCCTTCAGTTCTTCAATAGTCAAAGTATGGTTCTGGACAAGCAAGGATAAAGTAACAGGTGAGTTGTAAGGAACCTTTTCTAATTTCAGGTTTTAGGGCAGGGAAGGTGTTGTGAGGGTTTGTGTTTTTTTAGGGATAAGCAGCATCTCTGTCTCACCTCAACTTCTTGCAGCAAAGTTTCATTAGCCTTTTTAAGTCTCAGAACTTCTTCCTTAAGATTACCAGAAATGGAAGGACTGGCCACCAAAGTATCATTCGGATTTGCAGCCAGCTAAAAATAAAAATTAAGATATCTTTCAAGATATGTATGGTTTAGATAGCTAATGCTTAAAAAAAGTTAAAGCTGTTGTATGAAAAATTTTTCTCGGGAAAAAAAAACCACAACAGACTGAATTATTGCAGTGCAAGACATAACAGTATGGATTATGAATTCTTGGTGCTCACTGCATCAGGTTTAACGAGGCACGCAGGCGACCTGTTTGCAAGCTGAATGACCACTATCATCCAACAGAGAGCACACTCCCCAAGCATATATCCTTATCCCACATCCAGATCACAATGCATAAATGACAATACCAGCTGTTACAAGTCTGACCCATTTTTAGAGGGAAGTTCATGGGGCAAAGAGTTGCAATATCAAATATTCTTTGTTGATAAAATTGTGTAGCAAATGCCCTCTGAAGGCAATCTGTTTAACGTTCCATTTGTGTAACTTTATAAAATCCCAGCTTTCTCAGAAATTACAAGATCTTAAAGAGATCTTTCTGGCTAAAGAAAACCTACTTTCTCCAGTGAAATTTATTTCTGGGGAAGGAAAAAAAAAAAACCACACAACAACAACAACAAAAAAAAGAAAAAAAACAAACACACACCAAAAAAAAACCCAAACCAAACAAAACAAACCCAAACAAAAACCCTCAAGCCTGCAAACAACAAAACCAAACCCAAACACAACCCAACCAGAATGCCATTACGTGTATCACACAAGTTATCCATCATATCAGAACTCACTAATCAAGCATATGCTTCTCAAGTTCTGCTATTCTGTTTGTTTCTTTTTCACAGATAGAAAACAAAGTATCATCCAAATGACAATGCTTCCCTGATGATCAAAGGCATATTTACTTAGTTGATATAAATACTCAGCTGCAAGTAAATTCTTAGGGCCATTCTCAGAAGTTTAAATGCTGGTGTGTTTCACTAAAATCTAGTAAACTTTTTCTAAAGTAAAGATGTAAAGAACAAACCTCTGACTCTCTTGATGCTTTTTCTGCTTTCAACTGTTTGTATTCCTCTAATGTCTTCTGGCAATCTTTAAGATCATTTTGTAATTGAGTAATCTGGTTTCTCTTCATTTTATTACTGCTCAATAAACGTTCCATCTCAGCTTTTAATTGTACAATAATTTCATCTTTAGGGAGCTCTTTATCCACATCTCTGTTCTGTATTGCACTATTGGGGAAAACATAAGCAATCCAGTATTTAAGAGACAAAAAGCATTTATCTGAAAGGTAGTGGTAGCAAAAAAATGCTACCAGAACTAGGTTTGTGAAAAAGGTAACAGTAAAATGAATGAAATAACGTGGATACAAAAGCCATATGCTTTTTTCATCAAGTGGCAATTAAAGTACAGAAAGCTTGTTCATCCAGTGGTTTCCCCAAAATATTCACCCTCACATGACATGAGGTATTCTGAGGCAACTCAACTGGCTGTTATGAAAGCAGCTTTAGCATTATGCAAACACATGGAACCTTCGAGCAGAAAGGTACCTGTGCATGAAACTCACGATCCAAGGATCAGCAACACAGTCTCTATAAAATATGAAGATTTATTAAGCAGCCATTACACTTCTGATTTACAATATTAGTCTAGTTTCTCATTTCCCAGATTACCTGTCAAAACAAGCAGTATTTCAACTACCTACCAGAAAAAAGTAAGTCGATCCACTAAAACCAACTTTTACACATCATTAATATAATTTCTTGAGGATTTTAGACTTCTTTCAACAAGAATCACTCAATACCTGAAGAACTTTGGTTTCTTGCCAGTGATCTTTTTAATTCCCAAGTCTACATAGGAGTCACTCATGTTCGTATGTAGCTCTTCACCCGGATCATTCAAAAACACTCCAAGCTTGGCAGCAGATTCATACAAAGCTATTTCTTCCTTGAGTTCCTCTAATTCTTCCTTAAAAAAAGCCAAAAGAAGCACATATTTCCTATCTCTCAGTATGTTCCACTGTTCTTATTACAGTTCATACACGAAGTTAACTATTACTTCTTCTGCTCTTACTTCCTTCCTGCTGTACTTACACAGTGAAAATACATGAGAGAAGTAAATAGCAGGATAATCAGCCCATTATTCCAGTAGTTATTAGGATTAACAATTTCAAGGAAGGTAGATATATGAACCGAGTTGGAGACACAGACCCACACATATTTTACAGCGGATCCTCCAACATTCTCTTTTGATAGCAAAGGCTAAATTTCAGAACGTTCTCTCTCCAGCTATCCCTATATCTGAGGGTATGTGATTCCCAGGACAGAATCTACATTCTTTTCAGAGAATAGGTTGCTTAGATGTACAGTATCAGATTTATACCAACACACACATCCTGCTGTGTTTTCATTTAGAAACAAAAGTCCACCAAGCCACAATGGGACATGAAGTATGCAACAGTGCCCGTTTCTCCAACAAACGGAGTCTGAACTACCAAACTCTTAGCTATAATGCCTGCCCCCTAAAACCAATACAGTAAAATATTTAATAAAATTAATTAACCTGCAAAGCCTTGTTCATGTTACTGCTTATCATCTGCGCAGACTGAGCTTGTTGCAATTGAAACCGTAACTGATTTGTCTCCTGCATCGAGCCTATTGCAGGAAAGAAAACGAAGACAAACTGTGTCATAAATACGCAAGAGAAGCTGCAAAAATTTCACTGTTAGAAATGGTGATGTTGATCTTGGTACTAGGCATTACTCTGTTTCTACTTCCTTGAGCTCACTAAAAGAAGATACCAATAATGAAGGCAGAAATATTTCAGCTTGAATTGAGCAGGTAAGGTTCATACAGGTCTCCAATTTAAGATACAGTTTGCCCTAAAGTTTGGGAACTACAGTGGCTTTGTTTTACTTTTTTCAGAATTTTTAACAGTAGTTTTGAAATAAATACCATGAACAGCAAGATGTGCCAAACATTTGCTTTCTTTGTAGCTCACCAGAAGCAAAAAAAAATTACATTGTGCCAGCAGTTTAGCAGGAACAGAACCACCTTGGAAAACAGGCCAGTTTCCCTTCCCCAGTGAAAAGTTTAGATTTATCAGTTTGCCAATTTATTACTCCCACAAGGCATTTGATGAATACAGCTCAGAAAAATCATGGCATTTCTTCAATTGGCAGTTGCACACTCTAAATATCCTATCACACTTATAACTACTTATTTACTACAAAACACATATCCAATAAAGTTTTCTCCTCCTCTACCCTCACATTAAGGCTCTCTAAAGAGATTTCTTCTCCAGGCTACCACAGTTCTTGAAGATAACATGCTCTTAAATTAAGATCCAGGAAGACAGACATTTTATTATGTTTGGATTCTATGAAGAGACATACATTGTTATTATTAACAGACTTCAATGTGCAAAGGTAAGCACAAATCAAATACAAACAGAGCAGAACGCTTCACATGTGATTCCTACTGCGAGAAGTTTTTTGGAAGCAGCCTCCAACCACAAAAAAATTCTTTGCTCATTAAGACTTCAATTTAGAATGGCAATAAAAGTCAAATGCCTAACACAAAAGTAAGTAGTTTGCTTCCAAAGTCCATTATTTACTCTGAAACAGGCTTACACTTCTGCAGCAGAAAATATATGTAAAAATAGTTTATAACTTTTCATGTGGGTTTTTGTTGGTTTGGGGGTTTTTTTGGGGGGTGGGGATCGGTTTTATTTTATATTCAGAGGGTTGATTTTTTTATGGGGTTGGGTTTTGTTTTGTTTGGTCTCTTTTAGACATCCAATTTCATACTTCAAAAAACCAGAGCCATTTCTGTAAAGAAAGATAAGGTATGAATAAAAGGCTGACCTGTTTGCAGTAAATTTGCACATTGTTTTTGGCTTTCTTCTAGGCTTCTTGTCAGTCGATTTATTATTTCAGTTTTTTCACACTTGGTTTCTTCCAGCATTTTTTCAAGTTGCTTAACATGCTCTCCTAGATTTTTGCAAAGCTCTTTCTAGGAAGAGAGATTATTTTTACTTACATTACAAACATCTAGTCAATTAGGACTGTTTCAGATATACAGAGTCAACACATACATGACACACAAGAGAAGAAATTAATTGGATACCTAAAGGGGCAGAGGCCACCTAAATCGGAAATCAAATACTATCCTTGTATGACCAGCAGTCTCTGACAGCAAAGTTAAGTTTCACTAGGGTACAGTAAGTATAGTTGTATATAAACACACGGATGTAAACCATTCCTTATTTCCTAGAGCAATCAGCATGTTAGATTATCCCCTGCACTCCATCTCAAATAGTGCATTGCATAAGTTCAAGCCTTCACATTACTTATATTAAGCCTGAGCTAACTCAATTTAGTTTACGTTAACTGAGCTTAAGACAAGCTAGCAAGTTCCAATGCTCTGCAGAAGAGGAACTATAGTTTTAACACGTGACTTACAAAGTAGACCTTCAGATGGTATCACCTACCAGTACTTACACAAACCTTGGGGGCACAGTACTGCAACTTTACACCTTCTGCCTTTCTAGTCTCTCTCAAAAACAGGAGATCTCCCCAAATATCCCAAGCATTGTACCATAAAATCTTTTGTTGCAGCAGAGACAAAGCTGTGTAAGTTTTGTTGTGGTACTAATAGACAGAAAGTTAGCAAAGCATTCCTTTTTACAAGCCAGTGCTAAGTTACCTTTTCAAATTTATATATCCCATTTTTTTATGCATATTGATATTGAGACAACAATCACAGACCTAGAATTACAGAAACTTAATTCTATTTTCTTATATGACAGAAGGGAACAATTTTTAAGGCCTGCCTAGACCACACAGCTTCAACACTTCTAATACCATAATGGACTCTTATTATTATTCTACCTGACATGTACCAAGGTCAGGTGATCCAACCCACATCAAACTCCAGCCTTACCAATATTACAGCCAGCTGTTCTTCACCCCTCTCTCCTTTTAAATCCATACTTCTAAACCAAAGTGGCTGTTCAGTGGTTAGGAGTCCTTAATTATTTTGAGACTAAAGCTTAGCGACATACTGTTCAAGAAAAAACAGCAAAAATATCCCATAGTTCTTTTCCTTCCCAGGCTTATTTGCTGGTACTCTTCAAGAAGAGGAGTGTGTGTACAGAATGAAAGCTCAGAAGAGAAACTAAGGCAAGGAATTCTTGCCCCTCTGCATCTTTTATGTACACACACACAATGTGAGCTCACAACTGTCTAGAGATGTTTATAAAAATATACACCACATAGGCTTCACAATATTGAGACTTATGTATAATTTATTTCCCCTTTGCTTAGCACCTGCCAGCAGGAGTTACAGACTCTCCACTAAAGTACTTAGTGTCCTAAAATAATTTCTCACCTGCTCTCGGAGTGCAGATTTTGTAGTTTCGAGTTTCTGCTCTAATGACAATACTTGGTTTTCATACTTCTGCTTGAGTGCTGAAACAATGGCCTCGTGTTGTTCTCTGGCTCGCTGAAGGGCATCTGATCGCTGAAGTTCTAAGAGCTGCTTCTGCATGCTTTCCATGGCTACCTCTGCCACTTTGGATTGCTTAAGGATCTGTAGGAAGAGTATTAGGGCAGCTCCCAGTCACATATGTTTCACTTTTGCTCCAGTATGATGTATGTCACAGTTCAATTTTTCTTTTGTGCAAGAGTTTCTAGAATTTCTCAGATAATCCCTGGATTTTAATAGAAACTCTTTCCTAGTACTACATCCTACTCATTGATCATGCATTCAATGCAATGATCATGAACAGCATTTTGACAGACTAGCATTTATGTTTAATGCAAATGCACCACAAATAACTGTAGCAATTTTCCACAATAAACCATTTTTACAAATATTTGTAGTACCTGCTCCTCATTGGTATTAAGAGTCTGAATTTGAGTTTCAAGGGCCTTTATTTGACCTTCAAGATGTACTTCCCGTTCCTTTCCATTCTGATAGAGTTTTTGAGACTCATGAAGACTAACAGCCAAACCATCCTTTTCATCTGGAGAAACAGACACAGTAACTGTGTGAGAAACACCGCCAGACATCCCACAACTTCATGAAACATGATTGTTCAGTACCCCTGCTCTACAGAGCCATTCAAGGTGAGTGCTCTGTCTCACACTGTGGACAATAAGCAGAAGACAGAACAAAGACATTCCTCAGTCTCCATTCAGTAACCACTTTCTCCCTCTAATAGCTAGAGACCACTGACATCGTGCCTTCAGGACCCTAGCTGAAACTAGTCCTATCCTGTCAACAAAATGGACTAGCATCATCCCTCACACCATTTAAGGGGAGAAATAAAATAATGCCCCTGTACAAACAGCCAAGACACAGGAAAATGGTTTCCTCTCTCTGCACTTTTTGCATTCTAAATTCATAATTCTTTAAGCTCACAACCCTTTTTCGTCTGGTCCTGTAAGGAAAGGGAGACCAAGACAACCACCAATTCCCACTACAGTTTGGATTTTCGTGGCCAACTTCTCACTTTCCTGTACATTTTAATGCCTAGCACATGGGGACTCTGTAATACAATGATGGACTTAAGAATGCAGTAGAAGACAAGACAGGCAGTTGGGCACTAATCCAGAGGTTTTTCTTTAAAACAGTGTTGGAAAAAGAGGTTTAGGTCTATATAGTCCCAAACTAAGTTTATAAATATGCCAATACCTGCAGATACATTACACAAATCAAAGTTTCAGAATAAAAAGTTGTTTGATAACAAAACAAATTTAATAATTAGAGATGCATACAAAAGCATTTTACCTTTGACCATTGAAAGCTGATGATTCAAATACCTAATCTGCTGTGCACTCTTCTCTAGTTTTTCACTAAGTTCTTCCAGTTGTCTTTCTCTTGCTTTATTTAGAACTTGAAGTTGAAGAATCTGCATATTTTCTGAAGAATCTGCCAAATTTCAAACAGCATACAAACAAGTTAGCACAGTCAACTAACCAAGAAAGCAATGGTCATACATCATTTCTCTCCCAAGATACTTCCTTCATACAGTGCTAAAGTCACTGTGGATTCACAAAATCACATTATTTTTTAATCCATTTTTATTCACATCACCTGAGTTGCTCTGGTATGAATAGCTGAAGAACTATAGGAACTACCAATGCAATTCAAACAGAAGAGCAAGCCCAAAGAAAGATTTACATGCTGTGAATTCATGCAGTCTTGTGGCAACTACATCTGCTAGACATCTCAAAAATTTCTAGTTCTGTCATTTGACATGTACCTAACAGAAAATCCCAAAGTGGCATTGAGCAAAGTACAGGAAAAATACTGTTTAGAATATTGTTTTCTAACATTATAAACAATACAAGAGCTGAGGTCAAGTCACTAGAAAGAATTTCATTCACAGTCTCACTGGTCAAAACTACATAACACACTGATGAGAACAGCTCATTTCTAGATCAGGGGGTGGGTGGGAGGCACAGGACAGGACCAGACATAACAAAAGACAAAAGTTGGGAGTATCCCAGTGTAGCCTTAGAGAAAATAAGGATCATATACATCAACATACTTTTAGTTGTTGTCTTACTAAAAATCTAATGAAATACACAGGTTTTCTGTTGCTGAACACACATCTACACAAGCTTAATTCAAGTCTAAACAACAAACACTTACTTTCATCATTACCAAGGAACTCACGTTGCAAATCTTCAAACACTTCATTTCTTCTGCTTCCTTCTTGAATTATGGGCATCTTTTGAGGAATACCATTTTGGTATGGATTATAAGTCACTTTGTAAGATTCTGCTGATTGGCCACTGACAACATCAGATGCAACAAACTGCTGCTGTGACAATATATACATAAGAGGAAGTAAATTAAAGTTACAACTGTAGTCTTGTCTAGTGAAAATATTTTCCATTTTAGAAGTTGAAATTAAGAAGAGCTCTAGTATCTCTTCATTTTCAGACTCCAATCCAGCGCACCAATTAAGTGGGACAGAAATTTTCATGAAAACTTCCACTTAAGGAGATTGGTGAAGCATCAACTTCAACAGAGTAAGCACACACACTTAAGTGAATCACATTTATTCTACATCACAAAATTCTTCCTGACCAACGAGGAAAAAAAAAAATCATTAACACACACACACGAAAAACCAATTATTTAACTGTTTGTTGTTTTAACATGCAAAACAGGCTACAGCAGCCTTCCGTTACTGTTATACTGGTGAAAAGAGACTGAAAGCATTTAGAAATAGTACTATCAATAGTACTATTTCATAAGACCTGTGAAAAAAGACCTGGGAGAAAAAAAAAACCACATCAGCTTCTGAAATACCTTAAGATGTTCCTTTGAAGCATCTGGAAAATTTACTATTTTACTTTGTTGACTGTTAAGCTCTGGTTTATGGCCATTTGTATATGGCCTGAAGTTCTCAGGAAAATGATACACATTGTTCTGTTGGTAGCAACTTGGAGCATCAAATCCATCTCTACCAATATATACATCATCAGGATCCTCTTGAACATTCTGGCCATGGTAATCCTCTTTAACGTCATATAAATGCTTCTGCTCTTCATCAGTATGTAACACATTCCAATTCTTCCCATGTTTTTCAACATGGTCATTTTGCTGATCACACAAAAATTGTTCAGGGTACAGATTTTGTCCTTGTTCATAACCCTATGAATGGATAAGAGTTTTAGCATTGCTCTCAAACACCCTTTTTTCTGAGGTTACTCGTCCTCAAATTAAAAAATGCAAATGAATAACAAAACATGTCACCTACACAAAGAGATTTCTCTAATTAATTTAAATATGTAGCATGTTATTATAAATAAGCAGTTCCTACTAACTGCATAACTGCTCGTGCAAGCTTACATTTTGAGCATCACTTAACGGAAGATCGTTCCACCTTTCATCACGTTGCCCAGGCTCATGTGATCTAGAGAAAGACAAGCAGCTTAACTGTAATTTCAGAAAAAACAGACCAAACCACCTCTTCATTAAGTTGTCATCTAGTTTATTTATTGTAGAATGTGAGCCATACTGCAAACTGCACTCCAGCTCCCCTTTTATTTGGATTGCTTTTATACACCTCAAGAGCCAAGCTTTTGCTCTATTCTCAAAAGCACAATATAAATAATAGAAGTGATGCAAAGTGCCTTACTGGTCCTCACTGCCATGAATACTACAGTCTGAATAGCTGGAGAGCTGGTCTCCACTGTCCTCCAGCATATCATGGGGAAGGTCTGTCAATAGTTGTTGCAACTGAAACAGAACAAACAACATCCATTACATACTTTTCAAAACAATGCAATCAAGTTTAATCCAAAGAGACAGAGTCAGAAATTCAAAATTCTGATTAGAACTATTCCTCATTCTTTCCTATGCTAACCAAATTTACAAGTGATTTGGTTGCATTCTAAGTATTTGCAATAAGTGTGAAAAAGCTGACAAGAAATACAAGATGCATGTGATAGCCTTTTACATTTTATCTACTGCACAGCCAAGGAGTGAGTTTTCTAGCCACTACATGTGACATCGCAAGGCTATTAAGATGCAGCATCTCAGTATCTCTATACTACTTATGCCACTCTTCCAAAGCACTGCCTGCACTCATTTTGCCCTTACCAAAGACTGCATAAAACAAAAAAAAAACCAACCAAAACCAAACCAGCCCACAAGAAAAGTCCCACACTCAGAGGAAAATAGGAAGAAATCAGATATACAAGAATTCAGATTACACAATTTACTCTTTTTCACCTCTTGTTCTCTTGCATAATCCTCTTGGTCATATTCGTCATCTTCATGTTGAGTTTGCAGAGCTCCACTATCAAAGTCAAGGGACATTGCTTTCTAATAATGTCCTTGAGTATCAAGAAAAACCTATCACAAGGCAAAAAACAGATAACATGAGTAAAAGTATTTGGGGAACCAAAACTTACCACCCTGACTTCCTGAATTAAGTAGCCAAACACACACACAAATATATATTTTTAATAAAAACTACACAATATATAATTTGCCTGAACTTGTTTCTCAGTATATGCAATGCTACTGGTTTATAAGAATTTAGCATTCAATACATATTATTTGAGTTTTTCATATGCTGACATTATGGAGTTATAGAAGTTCACTTACAACCAGACTTTTTCTTCAAGTTCTAACACTATCCATTATATACATGCTGTGATACATATAGTCTTGCCCACTTTTAAATTTTACTTCATTTATTTCTACATAATAACTACATTTTGTACTAAATACTGAAGCATGCTGGTGCTTGCACATTTGGATAATTGTTCTGATGGGAAAAAAAAAGAAAAGCATCAAGTCAGTTCTACATTTAACCGCTTAAAGAGACTGCCAAGGACTTGGCTATTCTGAGCAGTGTGTCCTCAGCAAGCTGCAGTGCCTAAGCGCTGGCCCACGTTTGGCTGAGAGGTGAGTTAATCTCTGGTGACGGCAGAAAGGCTGAACTAGAAAGGACTGAAGATCGCAGGGAAGGGCACGTTGTTTGGGCACACGGGCGTAGCACAACCCGCTGAACACAGACAGTCACCTGGTACGAGAGCATCAGTCCCAGGTTAAAACCTGTAACGTACCATTCCCTTCATTACGTCCAAAGGACCCGCCTGCCCGGGGACAACACAAAGCCTCTAACACACTTCGCGGGAGCCCTAACGACACAAGCGCTGCCTCCGTGCACCCAGACCCCAAAGCGTGCTGCGAGGCCTCTCGCGGAACGGCGCCGAAGCAGCTCGGCCATCTTCCCCCAAACCCGCATCAGCTGCAAACGACCTCCTGCGCTCCCCAACCCCGCGGGCAATATCGCCCCACTCCACCCGCTCACGGCCTGGAACAG
>VXBZ01000388.1:1192931-1223902 GCA_013399135.1 Heliornis fulica | reverse complement strand
TCAGAAAAAACAGACCAAACCACCTCTTCATTAAGTTGTCATCTAGTTTATTTATTGTAGAATGTGAGCCATACTGCAAACTGCACTCCAGCTCCCCTTTTATTTGGATTGCTTTTATACACCTCAAGAGCCAAGCTTTTGCTCTATTCTCAAAAGCACAATATAAATAATAGAAGTGATGCAAAGTGCCTTACTGGTCCTCACTGCCATGAATACTACAGTCTGAATAGCTGGAGAGCTGGTCTCCACTGTCCTCCAGCATATCATGGGGAAGGTCTGTCAATAGTTGTTGCAACTGAAACAGAACAAACAACATCCATTACATACTTTTCAAAACAATGCAATCAAGTTTAATCCAAAGAGACAGAGTCAGAAATTCAAAATTCTGATTAGAACTATTCCTCATTCTTTCCTATGCTAACCAAATTTACAAGTGATTTGGTTGCATTCTAAGTATTTGCAATAAGTGTGAAAAAGCTGACAAGAAATACAAGATGCATGTGATAGCCTTTTACATTTTATCTACTGCACAGCCAAGGAGTGAGTTTTCTAGCCACTACATGTGACATCGCAAGGCTATTAAGATGCAGCATCTCAGTATCTCTATACTACTTATGCCACTCTTCCAAAGCACTGCCTGCACTCATTTTGCCCTTACCAAAGACTGCATAAAACAAAAAAAAAACCAACCAAAACCAAACCAGCCCACAAGAAAAGTCCCACACTCAGAGGAAAATAGGAAGAAATCAGATATACAAGAATTCAGATTACACAATTTACTCTTTTTCACCTCTTGTTCTCTTGCATAATCCTCTTGGTCATATTCGTCATCTTCATGTTGAGTTTGCAGAGCTCCACTATCAAAGTCAAGGGACATTGCTTTCTAATAATGTCCTTGAGTATCAAGAAAAACCTATCACAAGGCAAAAAACAGATAACATGAGTAAAAGTATTTGGGGAACCAAAACTTACCACCCTGACTTCCTGAATTAAGTAGCCAAACACACACACAAATATATATTTTTAATAAAAACTACACAATATATAATTTGCCTGAACTTGTTTCTCAGTATGTGCAATGCTACTGGTTTATAAGAATTTAGCATTCAATACATATTATTTGAGTTTTTCATATGCTGACATTATGGAGTTATAGAAGTTCACTTACAACCAGACTTTTTCTTCAAGTTCTAACACTGTCCATTATATACATGCTGTGATACATATAGTCTTGCCCACTTTTAAATTTTACTTCATTTATTTCTACATAATAACTACATTTTGTACTAAATACTGAAGCATGCTGGTGCTTGCACATTTGGATAATTGTTCTGATGGGAAAAAAAAAGAAAAGCATCAAGTCAGTTCTACATTTAACCGCTTAAAGAGACTGCCAAGGACTTGGCTATTCTGAGCAGTGTGTCCTCAGCAAGCTGCAGTGCCTAAGCGCTGGCCCACGTTTGGCTGAGAGGTGAGTTAATCTCTGGTGACGGCAGAAAGGCTGAACTAGAAAGGACTGAAGATCGCAGGGAAGGGCACGTTGTTTGCGCACACGGGCGTAGCACAACACGCTGAACACAGACAGTCACCTGGTACGAGAGCATCAGTCCCAGGTTAAAACCTGTAACGTACCATTCCCTTCATTACGTCCANCCAACCCCGCGGGCAATATCGCCCCACTCCACCGGCTCACGGCCTGGAACAGCCCCAACCACCTACGGAGAGCCGGTCCCGCCACAGGGCGCGCTCGCCAACCAGCCGCTGCCTCAGCCCCCTCACCGCGGCGGACCACTGTTGCCGTTACCTCACACAGCAGCCGGAGAGACCCCTCCCGCCAGGGCTCCTCGGGCGGCTGCTCTGCGGAGCTGGAGGAGAAGGCAGAACGCGGTCCCAAGCACCGAGCCTCACCTGCGCGGCCACAGCCGCCCGCCTCCCCCAAGCGCGACAACAGCACGCCCACCGCTCTTCCGCATAACAACCCAACCCTGCGCCAGCCGCCTTGACTGACAGTGGAGAGAGCCATCGGGCGGCCGCAGCGCCGCCGCGCTGGCCGGGAAGGCGGGGCGTACTCGCTCCGCCCCAGTCGCGCTCGGCTGCGCTGCAAACCCGCCTCCGCTGGCTGTTCGAAAGCGGGCGCGCATAGGAGCGCGAACATGCCTGGCTGTCTGATTGGGTAAGCGGTCGACCAATGGCTGCGGCTATTTTGCAGAGGGGCGGGGACCCATCGCCGTGACGTTACATGGGCGGTGGGAGGTGTTCGCCACGCGAGCCTGAGGCGCCATCTCGTAGCCGCCCAGTCCTGTCCTGGCGATGCGCGATGGCGTTATCGAGGGGCTGTCCTCGTGAGGTCACAGCCCAGCGGGATGACGTCATGCGCTGGGGGGGGGGCCCTTGTCACGATAGCGTCACGATGAAAGCTGACGGAATGGCAGCGGCTTCTCCCATTTTGGGCCAGCTGCGTGACTGTACTGTCACCCCCTCACACGGGAGCCACCCCTGAGGGGTGCAGCTCACCCCTCCGCCCCTCACTGCACCCGTGCTGACGGAGCGGTGACGTCCGCGCTGCCTGAGGCCCCGGTCAGAGCTGAACCCGAGGAAACCCCCTTTGGGTGCTTTGGGAGCCCATGGGAGCTTTGGGTGCTCCCAAAGCCCATGGGAGCACCCGCGCCACGCACGGGCAGCCTGCCTCGGGGGGGTCTGGCGCTTGCGTTAATCTCCTTAAAAAACTGAGCGTTTTTCCGAGCAAGCAGGCTTGTTCCACAGAATTGCCTGTAGCGAGCCTTCACAAACAAACAACAACAAAAACCAAGGCTTTTCCAACAACGAGCGTTCGCTCAGAGGTGGCGAAGATCTGTAACAGCTCCACCTGCTGACACTTCCCCTCAGCAGGACTAGCGCTGCCCGCTGCGGCGGCAGAAGATGGAAGCTGTGCTCGGAGAGGGGCGTTTGGGTCATTCCTTCCATCGGTGTATCGATGGAAGCGAGCAGATCCGTGTGTTAACGTGTTTCAGCGTCGGCAAAGAACGAACGTGCTACGCCTCGTAAACGTGGCGTTATAGGCAGAACTAGCTATTTTTCCCCGGCGGTTCTATTTTCCCCAGAGGTTCTAGAACTTACCCAGTTCTCAGCATTTTCACAGGCACGAAGTGATTAAAATAATAATAATTTAAAATTCCTGACAATTCATATTGACTTTCTCAAGAACAGCATTTTGGAAAACGTAAAAGAAATTTAGTATTTTTTCTTCTTTTTAGTGTAATTACTTCTTCGAAGTCTTCCACATAGGAGCTGATAGTGCATTTCACACGAGATGGCTGGTGTGCAGAGGCTAAAAGCACCATTAATAGCTCAGTGAAAGCATGTAAATGTTAGAAATCAAAACTGAGTTCCTAGTTCTGCCTCCAGAATAATTGATGTATTTTAGTTCAGGAAAATGTTGTCTATAATGCATAGACATGTTGTGTTTATAATTAGTTGGGTTCTTTGCCTTCTTTCACCTAAGATATTTTAAGATACTTTTTTATTGCACTAGGACATTATTATCTTCCTTTCCTTTCTTTTTTCCTTCACAGACATACAAAGGATGCACGAGGAACAAAGCAATGATTCTGGTCTTACATCTGCTTAAACTAATGCTGTTCAGAGAGGAGGTCTTAGACTGTGCCATACTGTGATCCAAACATCACACACTGGCTCTGGATGATTTTATGCATCAGTAAAGTGAAAACTGCTGAAGGGGAAAAAAGTCCCTGGGAAAATCTCCTTGATCTCCTACCATCAGTACTCCAAACTCTATTATTCCAGTCCCAAGTAGCTTTCATTTGTACTAAAAATAGAGACCTGTACATTTTCCTTCTATGACCTGTCATAAAATTCATCTTTAATCCAAAAATCAAAAACATCCTATGCAGGTCTTTCTTCTTGACATGCCACAGAATTTGATTCATGGTTCAATAAAGTCACGTCAAGCACATCGTGAAGTTTGGTAAGACATGAAAATAGAAAGGGTACTATGCCAGGATTTAATTTTCCAGTTAGAGTTTCTTATCAGCTACTCTTGCAGTGGCACAAAATTGAGCACAGGACAGAACAGGCATAAGCTTGAGCTTCTAATCTGTAGGCTTAAGGGATCAACAATATACTGGACTTTTAACAAGGAAATAAATTAATGTTTTAAACCTTCTCACTACTTCAGTATATGCAATTGAGAGTTTTAATCATGTTATTATCAATGAACAAAATATTTTTTATGCCTGTTAGCTGAGGATAAGAATAAAGTTGATGTTTACTCACTCTAAATGTGGATATTTAAATCATATATTCCACCCCAAGGAAGCTTTGCTGTCTTCAGTAATTTTATGTGCTTGTGATCCCTGTTGTTTTCTAGGGGAAAGAGCTGTTATTGTAGTGCCCCATTTAACATAGGCAAAAGAACAGAAAGGGTTTTTTTCTTGTTGAGTCTTCCAGTAATTACCAAACTTCGTAACAATTGTCTGCATTACAGAACTGAGCTGGTGGGCTGAGAGATGCAGAGAATGTCCCTACTCATGCCAGAATACACTGCTTATCTTAAAGGGACAACTTTCTCAGGCTACCACCCAGACTAACAGTTCAGTTCCCAAATCCCTCCTGCCTCTCTTCAGTTACTTATTAAATCACTATTTCAACAGGAAGTCCAAGAAATCACTGTTCACACTGAATATAGAATTGTTCATATTTAGAGTATTTATTGTGGCAAAACAATTCATAGGTTTCCTTTAAAACTTTTTTTTCCCTGTTTAGGAACAAATGGACTCCACGTGAAGAAAAGGAAAACTGTATCTTGTTTTGGAAAGAACATGGAATAAGGGCACATGCAAAGTTCAAACAGTCTATTAAATAATTTTCTCTCAAAATGTATCGTTTTGTTCAGCTTTCTCTAGTTTGTAAACAACTATGTAATCAATGAAAATATATTTAGCCTACCTTTAAAAAAAGATGTCTCCAGTATTAATTGGTAATAATAGTAAAATCATATGCAAGACAAAAATATTAGGATCTAGCATGCTTGTCCTTTAACAAGTTCTATTCCAAAATTATATTACATATATTAATTTCAACTTTGTAAATGTTGCATAATCTCAAATCTTTGAGTATTCAGACAGTGATTAAAAAATTATTAAGAAACCAGACAACCTTTCTGTATATTGTGAACGCTGTTCATTTCAAACATTACTTGCTAGTAAAGTGCTGTTACAAGCAAAATTAAATCGTTAGTGTCTATCGAAAGCAGATGACATTTTAGTAATATTCAAATTGTACTTCTTTTGGCAAATCGTTAAAAGCTTAGACATGTTTGTTTAACCACCCAAAACTAATTCAGTATAAATAATATTGGTTTCCAATAATTCTATGCTAAAAGGCACATACTAATGTTCCAGCAGTTCGTTCAAGTGAGCTTTTGCATGTAGAGGTTTAATTGTGCTTTTAAATAGTTACTGATTCAGTATGACCTTGAAAGTGACATTTGTGCATGTCGAAAATACCTTCTCACAAATGAATCTCACACTCTGAAGGTGTAATTTCATTAAGATTACATATATCTATATAACTATGCTTGTTGATCTCTATAGATCTACATAGATATACACATATACATATATTCATACATACACACACAAAAGGGTATATTCTGGAACAGCAGCAGAAAGTGCAGTCTATACTTCTTTTGAATTGTCTTCACAATGGAAAGTTCTTGGTACAGTTTTCAGATATGAATTGTCTTGGGATTTCTGAGACCCCAAGGTCTTGAGGCCCTCAAGGTTTGTGATACTGCATGTGTCCCACATTACTCTCTTTCCTTACAGGCTGCTTCAAGCTCACTTCACTTCCAGAAGAGATGATTGGCAAATTATTTTCCATGTGATACTGAATAAGATGGCCTACACTATCAAATACGCGGTCTTTGGTTCTCACCTAATAAAAGAAGCAAATAATATACTTGGTTAGATTGGTCTTATAATTGGCTGAGCATGAGCTAAGCACATTAAAGTCAAAGGCACTGAAGCCACTGAACTCACTGGACCAGGACCATTAGGCTGTAAACAGCAATTCAGACCTATCCTGTGACCTACTGTTAGCCACCATGAAAAGCAGAGGACCAAGTTAAAGAGACTAGATATGGAACTGAGCTGATTCTGCTAAGGGGATTTTTTTTTCCTTCTCAGAAGAGAAGGATTTTTCCCTAGATCCCACAGAGGATTACTTTTCTGATTTACTCTCTCCTCTGAGAGATGTCGCTCAAGAGCGATTTTCTAGTCCTGAGCAGAAGCAAGTAGAATTGAAGTGACAACAAACCAGCTCTACCTTTTCTGTATTCAGAAGTGTGTTACTAATCAAATTATTTATTTAATGTTAGGGTTATTCTAGCAATATAATGATGATTCAAAGGATGCATCAAGTGTATACATTAATTATCAGCACCTGAACTAACAACAAGAAGTATGCCACTTCTATTTCCATGGCACTTTAAAGCATCAAAGTTCTTAAATTGAACTTTCAAACCTACTGAGGTCACTGACTAAATTTAAATTAACCTGGATAGAATCAGATCAGTTCCACTTCCCAGAAGGCACCCATGCATTTTGACTGAAATATCTGAGCAGCCCTGAAATTTCAGTATTTGAAATGTTCATACCTTGCCCTCAGGATCCACCAAGAGCAGATGCTTTGCTTGCCCTCCCTGAAGTCCACTGAGGACATACTGCCCAGGTGACGTTGTGCTCTCTCGTACCAGAAAATCCCCATCATTGACTAGGAGGCTCTCTGCTGCTTTCCTGTTTAATTTGCCATGGTAACAATCTTCATTCTTCAGCTGTTGCTTTATTTGTGGCAGAACACAGAGACCAGCTGTGTTGCTTGTGGCACTCTGCAGAACAACTTCTGGTAGCTCTGAAATTAAATGAAATGAAAAGTGTTGGGCACTTTACCTAGAATTTCATCCTAAAAGGATGCAAGACAACAGTTTTTAATAGCTTTTTAAAAATTCAAATGGTCGGGGTCTTGAAGCTGTGATCAAACCAGCCTTACAGACTGTAATGATATGCACACATGAATGCTCACAGCACTCCAGTGCATTAGGTAAAATTATCACACTATCTCCTCCAATACCTTAGATAGGAAAGTCTCGTGTTGCTAGGCAACAGGGATGGGAAATAGGAATTTCTCTGATGCTTTACTGTTTTGAGTTTGTTTCTTTTGTTGTACTAAAAAGTCAAATCTTCCCTGTTAAAACAAGATTTCATCAGGTTTTAGACACTTTTTTAATGAAAAAAAAAACCCACAAAGTTTTCCCTTCTTCCTTAACAAGCTCTGAAGAGATTGTCATGGATCATTGGGAGAGTCCTGTTGAGTGGCTCCAGCTATGTGCAGGAATGTAGGACAACATGGCCAACATAACCAGAAGGGAAGGATTACAGCATGATGCATCTGCTGTGAAAAAGCGAACAATTACTGAATGTACTAACAAAACTGGGTGGTTTGGGATAAAGCCAGTCTGACTGCAAATGATTCATAGGCAGGATTTTTCTAAGGAAAATAAGAGGCTACCATTTCTTCAATGGAATTGTGCAACCTAAGGATCCTCAGGATATAGCCAGTTCCTTTCAGAGCATAACACAGCCCCAGGTTAGAAATGTGACAGTGGTCACAGATTTCCTCTACTGTAGTTCTGGACGGCCCTTTGCTCACTTTCCTGCATGGAGAAGGAAGTTTCTTTCTGACTGAGAAACTTTCTTGATGGGAAACTGTAAAAGGCAAAGCTAATAAATAAGGATGGGTTGGGTTTTTTTTTCCCAATAATGAGGACAATCAGTAGCAACTATGTAGTCATTTAATGAATATCCACCACTCAGAGTCTGTAAATCAAGATATGGATATCCACCACTTGGAGTCTGTAAATTGAATATGAATTTGGAATGGATTTAACAGATTTAGTTTGATTTAGAAATTATCGGATGAGATTCACTGGTCATTTATGCAAGAATTGAGAAAAGATGGTCATAAAGATCCCCCACTTGGACCTTGTATGCCTTTGAAGCAAAGGCACCTGAGGCCAATTTGACTTTCCAGTGGTAAAGATCTTGAGCATACAGAATAACCTGCTTCCTTGAGGTGTGGTACAGCCTCAAGCTTTCACATCATCTTAAAAACTTGCTTGATTACCTGAGGAATCATATTTATTGTCATCAATCAACTACAGAAGATGAAGAGTTACTCTTGCTTGCGTACTATCACAGCTTTTATTCTTTAATCCCCTTTATATTGGAATTTAACAAACAAAAATATCAAACCAACAAACAAAAAACCCCACCCCAAAACCCAGGAAGGATCTCTCCCCCCCCCCCCCACCCCATCTTTTCTATATTTCTTATGGGGAAACCAAAATCTTTCCTCATGCACACAGAAGACAAGATTCCTCCTTTCAAAGCTTAGAAAGATAAGGTATTGCAATGGGAACCTACTGGCCTGACGCAGTGGGCTCCCATGGATCTGTGCTGTTGCTGTGCCCCGGGCTGTACAGACTGTGGACTGCAGAGTCTGTGTGTTGATATAACATGGATCATCAAAGAGATCTGTTTTGTAGGCAGGCTTCAGTAAAGTTGCCTCTTTTTTTGTCTTCTGTGATCTCTCACCACAATTACCTGCAATTAGCATATAGTATGTACAGACTTCTTTTTTAAACTCAAAGTAACTGTAAAAGCTGAAATAGGAGCATTGTTGTTCTTTATATATACCACTCTAGTTATCCAGAAGGAAAAGAAAAATTGGCAGATTACCTGTTGGTTTTTTTTTCCTTACGGCTAGAAGGCACAAGGTGCAATATGTAAAATCAGTTAGAATCAAGTTTTCAAAAATGCTTTGCCCTAGTTCAGTTCTGCTTCAATCAGTGTCAGCAGTAAACCCGCCGCTGATGGAAAAGAAATTAATACACATGGCTCTACAGAGACACAAGCCATATATGTTGTTGGTTGCAAAACCCTTTCCTTCCCCTCTGCACCACAAAAAAAACCCTTGTGGGAAGCTGAACAACTCTCTTGCTGTTCTGGTACAGCAGGGAAGATGGAGGTGGCTGGCGCTTTGTGGCTCTGCCTGGAGAGCCAAAACCACATCTGTCAGGTCAGGATCCAAGCTTAGGACCAGGCTAACAGAATAACCCCTGCAGGGTCTGAAAATAATAGCTCTTCAGCTAGCCAAATAGCACACATATTTTTGCTCTTTAGCAAACGTTTTATTCATAGATCTATTCATTCACTCTTTTATTTGTTCACCCTCTTTTTGTAGAAGCCATTCTATTCTCCTCTCCTTAAATCAGAAATAACACAAGAAACAGCTATTCCCTGCAGACAGTGTAATGGATCTCTTTAGAGAGTGCAGGTGGGAATTCAAAAGGACCTCATTGTGCAGTCAGAGATGAACTGAAAAAATATGCTCTGGGCATCAGCTGCAGCATGGGAAGCCCAGAAAGGGATGGAGGCTGGTGGTCTCTGGGGTCCCAGAGAGCAGGTTCTGTTAAAGGCCAGTTGATCTCGGACCAAGGCAGGGGAATAGCACAGCCACCCTGAGAAGCCAATGATGCTGGAGCCATCCCATGCCAATAGTTAGGGTCTCACCAAGCATTTGTAGGGTGAAGAGGTATTTTTCAGACATTGATAAGCAACAAAGTGTCTTCCTTTTTCAAAGGGCATGAAAGGGAATAAAAAACCCCAAAGAGCTACTGTACAGTATCATGACAAGTAAAATGATTAAGTCTGCCAGCAGACTTGAAGATAGATTAGTAGCCTTTAGAAAAATCTGTAAGGCTTTTTTTGTCTGCCCTTCATCTAGGGAACTTGAAATAACCCACTAAGTAGAACACTTTTCACCACTGTATCAAAAGCAGAGGGGCATCTCTACCAAGCAGCCTGCTTTGGCTAATTCTGCCTATGCATGAGAAAAAAATAGAGTACATACCCACAGTTTTGTTTTCTTCTGGGCAATTTTCATATATATTGATGAAAGTTGGGCTGCCAGTCTGCAGAAAAATTGCAAAAACAGTCCCATAAAAGTCCCTTAGAAACCACAGGTAACTTTAAAGCATCCCTGCACAATTTTGGGATTCAGACAGAGGTAACTAAATGTATTTTCTTCACCAAAACATTCTGATCTCCTTAAATAATAACTCATGTTGATACTCTTCTTTCTACAGGGCATTACATCTGGACATGCTCCAAGCACACAAGGACTGTTAACTGCCCAGTTATGTATTTAAGGTTTAGTATATACAGTATAACTCCTAGGAAACAAAGTTCAAATTTTCTTATAAATGTTCTTTGCAATAAAAGCAAGAAGAAATAACTAAGCATCATGCTTTGAAAGCAAAATGGTCACCAAGTTGACCAGCAGCACTCTGAGGTCGTCAGAGCTGAAAGGAAGAAGCAAAAGTAACACCCCGCAGAAAAAGGGACTTGTATTCACACACTGCAGGGTAACACCTTGCAACAATGCTGTCAGGCTTCAAATGCAAACTCAGCCAAACACCTTTTCAGAGAACCCCTGGGGAGATGCGGCCCACCAGGCCCACAGCCAAGATGTGGAGATAGCTGAGGTTAATAAAGCCAAAAATGGATGGGGCAGTAGCACAGGAACCTGGGAGCAGTTGCCACCAGACACAACACTTGGGAGCAGCAGCTTTTTAGACAGCACAAGCTGGGTTCCAGTGGGCACGTCTGAGTGTGCCCCCCAACAAAGCAGTTTCCAAGAACACACACAGCACGCTTTGAAGTCTGTGCAGCCAGTCTGAACTCGTTTGGTTTTACTCCCTGACTGCTTTTTATTCCCCACTATCCCAGACAAAAGCCAGGGATATATGCATCTTTTGCTGCTGTGGCTGATTTAACAGAGCCTTTTGAAACACTCCAGGGGTAATTAATGTTGCATATACGTTGCAAAGAGTTAATGTCGTATGCATAGGTTGTAGAGCATAATGGACAGGATGAAATATTTATCAGATCACAGAATCAGGAGCCAGGAGGTCCCAGTTTTCAGATGTTGCAGATGTTCTCTCAGACAAGCCATTTAAATCTGTATCTATTTTCTTCTCACAGCTAACGACCGAACAAGGGAATATTACTTCGTCTCCTAAAAGTACTCTAAGGACAAGGCAGTTAATATTCAGAAAGTGCTTTGGGATTCAATTATGTATTAAGCATCATTAAATCTAGCCTAAAAAAACCCTTCCCAAGATAATCAAGACCTGGTTCTGATGCTAATGCCATCCTTTACACCACAGCAAAACTGTGGTTTATTCATTCCTATAACAGGCAGGAAATAGTTATCCCAGAAGATGAGGTACTTACCAAGCAGTACTGCGTTTTGCACTGTACAAGACAGTTAGCCCTTTGGTCTGCTTGCACGGTCATCCGCATGTCTAACACTCCACCGGTGGGAGGCTCTTTCCCTGGAATTTCATTGTAATATTCATGATCCTCTTTCTCCTGTGAATTCCCAGCTGATCCATTAGCATTTGCTGCCTCGCTGAAAAATATATGGGGGGAAAAAAAAGCAACTGATGTAATCAACTGCTTTCTAGTGTAGGCAAACATCCCCAGTGTTTGCGAATCGCACAATACACAGATTAGCCATATGGAGGCTGTAAAGGGCTTTGGGCCTGAACTTTCAGAGCTCTATTTTTCCAATTACTTCCTGAAATAAAAATAAAGTCATCACAGCTTGAGGTGCAGGGAGCAGTCATTTTCTTAGCACTGGGCAGCCCACAGCCCTTTTCCTTGACTTCAAAGTATAAAAGCCACCTACTGAAACTTTAAGACAAGAGTGCCAATGCATCATTGCTCATTAAGGTATCCAAAACGTAGACCGTAAAACTAATACTATATAAATTGCTAGGTGGTGGGGAATTTATAAGAGAAAATGAAAACTTCATGGCATTCAATTAGACAAGCCTGCAACTGTCTTACAAAATCAAAATATTGTTACAAAAGAATTTTAATAATCATAATCAATACAACAGTTCTGCTTCAGTTTGAAGAAAACACTGAATGAGATGAAGGAAAGCACCCAATGTTTTTTCTTGAGCTAAGCCAGAATGATGATAGTTTAAGTGTACAGCTGATACACTGCAAAACAACTAGGTGCTTCCTGTACTGTCTCCGGTCCCGAAATAAAAAGCTCATCTCAAATCTTACTTCCCTGTTTAACAAGAATATAATTGGATAAAAGGCCTCGAGCAGGAAAGAGATAAAGTTCAAGTAGTTGATTATGTGATATACAGTGCAAGTATTTGATTATGTGATTCATAGTAGTTTGGAAGTGAGTGACTCATTCACACAGCAATATCCGACTTCTCTGCCCGAGGACCGTTCTCTGAGGCTGTCTGCGGGTTAGGCTCAAGGAGGGAATCTAATTAGCCTCTTCCATTTCTCCTTGCTCTGATTTACTTGTGGCATAACCTAGCAGAGTTTCATAGCAAAGGCTCTTCCACGGGTTATTGTCCCCAGGGAAAACAGACCAGTATTAGCAATGGAATGGTAAGAACCATTATACACAATGAAATAAATATAAACTGGAGCTGCTATTATGTAATAAAACCAGTTCTGTTGCATTGCATCAGGCACTGTACCAGTGGATGTTTCTGGCACAGCAGCCCCCGGTGCTCAGAATGCTGTCAAGCAGCCTTACAGCTTTACCTGCTCATGGAAGTAGCAGGTGATCAAATCTGCCATAACAGTAAAGACTGAGAAAAACAGGCACAGCTAACCTGTGAGGAGAGCCATAAACTAGAGCAAGAATCATGTCCCCAGTGCAATGGAAAAGGGTATTTGAAATGGGGAACTGCAGTCCAGAAATTAATCTAGGCCCTATATTTTGAGCAGTGTGCAGAGGACAGGACTTCGCACTTGAAAATGCCAAGCAGCGGTTGTGTTTATTTCAGTATATGAGGCTGATGTCAGTCACACCAGGTGGAATCCAAGGCTGCTGCCAGGACATGAGCAGAACAGTAGAAAGGTGAATTACAATGGCTGTTTTAAGCCACAACACACTTTCCACAGCTACAGTAAGCTTATAAATTTGCCAGGGGTCAGAAATGAGCTCAGAGTGTGTGTGCGTGTGCATGCATCTGTGTGCTGCATTTGTAGAATTTAAATTCTCAGAGTAATTTAAGTGTTTGTTCTGCTTACTTTCATGACTTAAGACAAGACTGTTTTAGCTAAGGAACAATACTGCTAAATTCTCTGTTATGCACCTGTACAAACATCAGAGAAATCAATGGAGTTTATTTGGATCAGCTAGTTTTTAGTCTATTGTAATATATGCTGTATGTACAGAATACAAGTAACATATATCCAGAAAGCCTATCCAAAGCATCTTATTTATGGACCACTCTTTGGAGTATATTATTTTCCTGAAAAGTATTAAAGAGAAAGAAACCACCAGTTAAGTGACTGAGAATGTTCTGACCTTTCGTTAGACGTAACCAGGCTAGATGGGTTCTTCAGGTACTGTTTGAACCGGAGCTCAAATGCCTGCCCAATGGTGTTTATCACCTCCTGTGCCATCCCATTGGGACATTCCAGTATGTGGCATGCTGAAAAGAGGCACCTTACTTTAATTAAGTGAATGCACTTTATTCCAGAAAATAGACACACAAGCTATATTGCTTAGAGCAGAAAAGCTGGGAATGAAGTTATGCTTTAGATAGCTATAGGACATTATACAGACCAAAATTTTTGATGTTTTAAGCAAATTGCTCTGGGTATTTTTTAATCATAGCATCAACTTATAACTTAGTCAATAAAACCTCTCCGTTTATGCTTCCAGCATGAAATGCCCTTGAGTATACACCCCACTATCTTCCAGCAGCACACCCAGGAGCCTGGGTTAGATGAGGAGACCAATTCACACCCCCTTCATTCATTCCAGAGCAGGACAGCTGTCCACCTTGGCCAGCTCTGCCCTCCCTCCCTTAGGAAGGCTCCTACCCCTGGCTGGAGCCAGCAGCTAGCAGAGCTCTACTCTGACCTGCAGATTCCCACCTGCACACAAAATAGGATGTTTAAAGCCACACTCATATCATATGGGGTAGTCAGAAATTATACAAAACACCGAGCTGCTCAGCAGCTTTCTCATTTTAAAACTGCAACAATTCCTTGGTACACATAAAGCAGACACATAAACATGCTAACAAATTTTTTCCATACCTCTCTGATTAACAGGATCTTTTGCTACATATGCAACATAATCTGTTGTATCCTGTTGGAAAGAAGACAACAAATGTCTTTAAAATTATCATTATGAACAACCCTACCACCACAACAAAGCCACTAAGCTAAGATACATATATACAGATATATATATACACATGTGTTCATGTGTGTCTGTGTGTATATATATATATATATAGAGAGAGAGAGAGAGAGAGAAAGAAAGAGCTTTAAAAAAATAAAAAAGGATTCTTCTTTCAGGGAAAACAACTACAGTTACTAGTGAAGTCATGTAAGGGTAAGATCAGTGGCACGCTGGTGGCTATCAACATGGTAATCGTCCTGGAATGTTTTTCTTCTATTAAATGCAGTAGACCATTTGGCATTCACTGGGACACCAGTAAACTTGTGTTTTCAATTCCAGACTCTGGCTTTGGAGTAGAAACACAACTGGTGCTGCATCAAGGGGCAAAGCTGTCTCTTCCACTGCTCCCACGGAGTTCGAGCCTCTCCTGTGTAATGCCTCCAGTCTGTGTGACTGCCATTCACAGCTTTTAGCTGGGACAGTCCTTATCAGTACCAGTGGAACATAAAATAGTGCCAATATACTTCAAAGGACCAGTTAGAATATTCTCAATTTGTAGCATGAAGATAGAGTTTTGAGAAGCATCTTAGAAAAAAATTATCTTTAAAATATTGCATAATACAATAAGCATCTGATCTCAAATGCTGCTGCCTGATTTTAGTCTGGCTATGATCAGGTTAAATTACTTTGGATCTCAAGGCTGCTGCTGAGATCAGACAATCTCAGCATAATCAGCTGTCCATTTCAGATTCTCCTTCCAGCCAACACTGAAATAATCCTGAAATTTCTAGTCAAGCTGAAAAAGGAACTCGAATAGGAAAATTAACATTTCTAGTCATACAGCAAAAGCAGAGAGTCACTTGATAATTCAGTGGTATAGTAAAAATGGTGAGGTAATGAATAACATTCCTTTAATTATTAAAGATGCATTTTGTTATTTCAGAACTTTAAGACGGGATGGAGAAAATGCAATTTGCAGCTTAAGGGCATGGCTCTCTTGAGGGAAGATGCAATCAGCTGGCAGGAAACAAGGCCCCCATTTGCAATATGCACAAGCACAATCACTTAATAATTCACAGTGAGTGACACCAGAGGCAGATCTTCAGGCCAGCAGAACTTGTCCTAGATAATTTTATTTTTTTTAACCTCCAAAGTTAATATCATTAAAACAAAGCAAGCTAAATATTTCTTATGCATTTCATGAACTCAATTTCCCTCCTTTTCCTTTCAGGTTTTTCTTGACATTCATAAATATTTTAGGATACATAAAT
Source organism: Heliornis fulica (assembly GCA_013399135.1). NCBI lineage: Eukaryota > Metazoa > Chordata > Aves > Gruiformes > Heliornithidae > Heliornis > Heliornis fulica. The sequence continues at coordinate 1,208,309 of VXBZ01000388.1, read as the reverse complement.
TAGATCTAGAGAGCAACTAGAAACTCAAGTAACTGGAGCAGTACCTGTAATTTTTATATCTTTGTAATGTTTGTGTACATGCATGGATGACTCTGCTTTAATATAAAGCCAGAAGAGGCTTTATTCTTGGGTAAAACGTTATGAGTTCTTAACAGTGCAACCAGAACAACACTGAACTGCACCGAGACCCCGAATGCAGGAGCACATGGAAAGGCACACACTGTGGAAACTGTCTCCCTTTTAAATGTAAAGGTAATTTTGGAAAAATTGCTGAAAGAAGCTGCCAAAATCATCCCTTAAGTGCAGTACCACTAGATTTATAGCTACCATCTCCATTTTACATATTCTCCCAGTAAGAAAAGTGTCACCAGCTGCACCACCAAGCCCATTTCCTGCAGCACATCTGTTTGCAGGCACATCTCTCAGTGGTCCTGCCATTAAGCACTGACCCAACCCAGACCTATGTAGCCTGGAGGATCTTATGGGATCCCTGTACAAGACCAATCCAGGATAATGATATTAAAACAACTTTAAAAAGTAATCAACCCCTGGAAAATTACTTATCCAATCTGCTGAGCAGAGGTCTGAAAAAACATCCCTGATTTTTCTAAATGGAAAATGTTGCATAAAGACAAACTGGACAGCCAGTATCTAGGACATGGTAGATACTTTAAAAACAAGTCAGCTTAAGGATATATCTAAATTGTTTAGCTATCAAGAACAATGGAATTTGGAAATGCTGCATGTGATGCTCAGCACAACAGCACCTGGAGCTGCCTGGAAACCCACAACAGGAAGGGTGGGCAAACCTCAAGGGCTGTATTGTACAGCATGGTGTACTAGGATGGCACAGCTATCTAGAGGTGATATTTTAACTTCTTAGACTCCCCAAAACACCTTAAGTTTAAATGGGATCTTTAAGAACATCCAGCACCAGGCCTGTGCCGTACCCTTTCTTCTCAGTGCAGGCTACAGCTGTCAGTCCTGCACTTCTGCTCCCTTTCCACCTCCCAGCCCAGCTCCAGAAAGCTCCAGTTCTCAGGCAGCTTGGGCAGCATATCCCTGTGTGGAGCAGAGCAGAAGAGCTTGACTCCTTCCATCACCCACATGGTCCTCCAGAGAAGATCCATCAGCCACACAGGGCCAGTTCCCTGCTATTTTCCTTTACCTGCTCATAAGGCCAAAGAGGCAGATGTGTCATTTTCCAGTCAAAGCTGGATCTGGGTTCCACCCCAGTGTTATCAAGGGCATGATCCAGAGCCCTCTCTGTTCTGTTTCATAACTCAGGATCAGGGAGGCATTTAACAGAAGTGCAGGGCAGAAAATTCAAAACTGGTTAAAAAGAAAATACTGGTTTTGTACCACATGGAGTGTGAAATTCAGAATGATGGCAGGGCAGGGCTCCCTTAGCATCAAAGTGGGCACAGGGCATCTTCATAGATGGCAAATTCCCTGCTTACAGTCACTGCAACAAAGCGTTTGGAAGAAGATAGATAAAAAACCCTCTTGCTTGAAAACATCAATGACTTCATGACTATGTTCCCAGGAGAAAAACTCTTATCTGCAGGAAGAAGGTTGTGCCACATCTGTTTCACAGGAGCTGTTTGTATGACTCAATTGATCTAAAATATAGAGGTGACAATGCTAACAGCTTTTGTGGCAGGTATCAGATCACAGGGACCAAAGAACTGATACAAATTTTATGTTCATGTGGTCTTACTTTCAGATCCCCAAGTCTAAGGGGTTATGAACGAACTGAGCCTCACTGATGGGCAACAGGAAAGTTAAATATGTAGCTATATCTGTATCTATATCTATACCTAAGAGCCACTGAGTCTCTATTCAATGTCTCCTTTCCAGTCTCAGTCCCTCAGTCTTCTTGTATTACTGGTCAAGATCCTGAAGTGCAGTGCAGTCTGTTAGTGTTTGGGGATAGGAAGGGATGAAGCAAAGCACTGCAGGTACTTTTATTCTCATAATAATTTCATTATACCTGCGGAAGTATATTTCATAAATCAATACTTACTGGGTCACCTCCAGAAGCAAATGAGATTGACTGCATGTGATGGTTGGCAATAATCTGAAAAGCATGACAAACCAGTTCAACATGCTTATGTGCCACAGATTTAGAAAACAACAGAGCATATAACTTCATAGAGCAAGCAGTTAAGTTCATGACAACCCTATCCATTCATACATGCACAGATCGTTTGAGAAGGAAGGAGACAAACACAGGAAGATTTCTGAGACTACACATTCACATTTAGTAATGGCCAGATCCCTGAATAATCTTCCTTAAAGGGTTTTCAGAATTAATTCAGCCAACAAGTTCTTCTAACCTGGTTAGTATGAAGCTAAAAGAGACTTTGAAAGAGCAATAACTGTAAATGCACCCATTGTTTCCACAGTCTTTTGTAATAATTTTTAAATTACCAAGCATTTTATTTAAATGCCTGCTATATGTAACAGTATGGCACTAATACTCTGACCATATTCTCTCTCAACACTAGCATCAAGCCATTACCTGGTAGAAATTTCAGAGGCAGATCAAGCATCAACTTCTTTTGGTTTCAAATACTACCTCATCTCTGGAGACAAACTGGTCTTTGTTGTAAAATCAAGCACACTAGATTATGAGGTGTCAACATAATGAAAAGTGGTGGTAGCACAAGATAAGAATAAGTAGGATTTCCCACTGTCAAAGGTCTAGTAATGTAGGACCTAGAAAGAATTTCCAGACAGTGCCCCACACTCTCATGTATCCAGTGACCAGAGACATCAGTGCATGTGGAAGGAGATCTGTTCAGGCAGCTTTTAGTCCCATTACACATAGGGACAGGTTAAAAGGGCCATACTTGAGCTGCCAGCCCCCAGAGTTACACCCACCGTAGGGAAGCCCTTCACTTCCTTTTAAGGAGGGAAATCAGGTGCCATAAACCCTTACCCCTCCTAGCAGAGAGGTCCCAGGAACAGAAGACCTCTGTACTGCAGGCAAACCACCAAGAACTGCCTGATGCTCAGCATGGCAGTTCTTGATGCAGAGACTCCTCCAGTGAGCCAGAACTGCCTCCCTGATGTTTCCCTGCTCCAGCTTGGAGCTGCTGGACTCATGCGAGATCATGCTGGGAGCTGAAGCCAACTGCTGACAGAGGAATTAGGGGGACAGGATGAAGCTCCTCATCACCTCTGCCAAGAAGGGAGCACACCCAAAGTCCAGGGCAGATCCATGCTCTCGGGAACACATCTCAGTGGAGCCTAGAGACTTTACATAGTGTAACTGATTATGCACATATATTACCCAGCTGTAAAATAGCTTTGAAAAACACCAAAGCCAAGCTCTGACTCATTATTTATACCATTTTTTTCCCCTAGAACTTGTCAAAAACTCCAGTTGGGATTAATGTCTTGTTTATTACGCACCATACAGGCAGAGACACACATAGAGAAATAGTTTGCCAAGTGCTTAAGGATCCCTCCCCATGGAAGACATCATCATAAACAAAGAGGTTGTGCACTGCAAGTCCAATTCCTCTGAACGCTCATTTTTAAATTCAGAGGCATCATATAATTCAGCGTCACTAGGCATGCACAAGATGACTAAAGGGTGCTGCTTTCCCTTCAAAGTGCCCAGACTCTCTTCAGAAGCCAGGAAAGGAGGAGAATACAGTAGCATGGAGAAAAGGACACTGATTCATATGTATCCTACCTGCTGCGTGTCAACATTAATCAAAGTGAGGCTGCTTGTTGAAATGGTCAGCTTTATATTCAGGCCAGAAAACTGAAGGTTACTTTTGCCAAGTACTGAAGACAGAAACTTCACTGGAGGCTTTGAACAAAGAAACAAAAGAAAGAGGCTGTCAAATGAGTCTGTCAGGGTAGAAATATATAACAGTCAAATAGATTTTACGATATTGAGAATTTTAATGGAGGAAGGATAATCACTTGGTCAAATGAGAACAGATCTTCTAACAAATATCAGTCTTGAAGACAACACTTGTAAGCATGGTTTTTATGTCTATAATTGGAAAAAAAAATTAAACCAAAATCCCAGTGAGCAAAATGTTATAACTGGATCAGTAATTCAGAATGCAATTTCTCTGCTGAATTCTGCTTTGTTCCCTAGACATGAAGCATTTCTGAGTAAATAAGAAATTTTCTCATGTATTCATCTTTCAAGAGCATGTTCAATCCTCCCGAGCCCCACAGTTACAGAAGGAAATCAATTACTTCCACTGGGTGTAACCCAATGGCAGCCACTGACTTTGCCTTTCACTGATCCCAATTATTCAATAAGTGATCAACCCACCAGACATTGTCATTTTAGTTGTCTTCAGGTTGTTTTGAGGTAAAAAATTCCTGTAATCCTCCAGTGCATGAGCTCCTCTTTCCTACCAAAAGGCCTCCTATATTTTACCAGCTAGAACCTAAAACATTAAAAGCACTACAGAGGCTGGTAGGAGCAGGAACTCAGGGCAAAACTTTAATGCTGAAGAAAATAAGAGCATGGCACAATCTCAGCCTCAAACCAAGCAGGCCAAGCACCCTGCTACAAATGCTCTTTCATGTTACACCACGTTCAGACGGATGAACGTGCACTAACTCCAGCATGGACTGAAACCTGTTAGAGAACTGCACATCCAGCTTACCAGAAGCAGATGTAGAAAATTAATCATTCAGGTAAAACGGTATTTACCTTCCGCTTCTTTATAGCTCCACTTGTACCTGATACAGCTTCACACAGACGGCTTATTGCTTCCCTGTGAATAGAATAGAGCACACATGGTTGGATCATTTCACATGCATCATCTGTAACAGGACCAGCAAACCTGCAATTTATTGTTATCGTCCCACTTATAAGCACTTAAATCTTCTACAAGGTCTTTTAGAGTTGTTTTTCTTTCTTCTTTCCTCTCACTGTTAAAAAAACCAAACCTATTTAGCAATGATTCAGTAGCCTGGTTTGCATTGATTTTCTTCATAGAAGACATCAATTTCACCTAATGAAAATTTGTTTCTTAAAAAGAAAAATCATCAAGCAACCACACACACAAAAAAAAACCCAAAACAACAAAAAACCCCCCAACCTAAGGACTTCAAATAATTTCTTTCTATGTGGTTGGGAGGTCTCTTGCTTGGCAGGTAGGAAGCTGTTTCTGCTCTAATCCTTCTTATTTAGAGCAGCAGGGGCATGCTGAGTGAGCTCAGCTGGGTGCCCTCACTGCCTTTCTGATGGTTGGGCTTCTCTCTTTAAAACAACAAAAAGGAAGAAAAAAAGTAAGGGAAAAAAAAACCAAATAAACCAACAACCACAAAATTAACGTGTATAATCAGCTTCTGCAGTTCTTTTTCAAGTCTGAAGGCTCAGTCCATATCTTTCCATATCTCTGGCAGGCATGTCCCTAACTAGACATCCTTTTCCAGCCACTCCCTATTCTCTACAGCACCTCTCAGTTAGGGAAGCAGAAGGGTAAGGCATAAAGCACTCACAGTTTATTGGTCTACATCAAAGGCAGGTAAATTTCACACTTGCTGTAGCATAGTGACACACTATCCCTATTTTTCCCACTTGAACAAAGAAAATCCTGATACAAGCTCTGGCAGGTGGCTGGTTTGGACATACTGCGGAGCACTCGGCCGCCCTCATCGAGGTTAGCACAGCGGCTGGCAAAACCCTTCTGTGGGCAGTCACAGGCTTCCCCCAGCTGATACACACTGTATGAAGTGTCTAGAAAAATGGTGACTGGGATGTGCTTAACAAGTTTCCTTCACCTTGCCTGGATGTCCCAGTCTGAGGTGCAGCCCCTGTCCTCTCCAACTGTGTCACCGTGCCCCCGTCAGCCCCTCAGACATCTGTTCCCATTCTGTGTGATTTTATTTTGAGGCTGTAGCTTCAGCCTTTCTCTCATGGCTTAATCCAGACTTGGGCTTTCAAGGGTTGGGATTTTGTTTTGTTCTTAAGGGGAACAAAATTAGTTTCTTTAATCATTTGTTTATGTTATTGTATTATTAACCAAAGAGCTAATTAGGAAATGAGCTAGTTAGGAAAGTTTGTCTGTTTTCAGATCCTGCTTTGTGTGTGGCAAGAACATGCACTGGGCTTCATTTCCTGAGAAAGTTTTGGTTTAGAAAATATAAAAAATACCATAAGACCCCCCACAACAGTGTGAGGCACCAGCCTGGTATGTCCTGCAAAGCAGAGGTGCCCTCATGAGGAGCATGCTCGCCCCAGGACCCTGCATTGTGCCCAGGGAGCAAACCAGCCCACACATAAAGCCAGCAGAGCACCAGTGATCTGTACTGGTGCTGCCCCCTGCCCAGTGCCCCACGGATGTTGTTATGCTGATGGGCTGTGTGTTTAACACACTGAAGATCAGCGATGCTACATCAAGTCCTCCTGCCAGAGAACATCCCAAGAAATTCAACCCAGAGACTATCAAATGAATGGAGACCTCACCCATGGCAAAATAATAAAATGTAATTAATATCTTCTGAGTGAAAACAGCAGGGAAGAGGAGGAGCATCATCATTGGCTACAAAAGATGGGTCAGAAACGCAGCCTCTTGAACACTGAGTTTTTAAAGCCTTTTAAAGCAAATTATTTCCCCCTGCACAGATGAAAGTATACTTTTGAAGACAATTCCCAATGTCCTTTTTGTTTAGCTCTTGTTTTATTTAGCTGTTACCAGTAAAAAGGCCAAAAATAAATAGGAAAGGACTCCTGAACAATGATCTTGCAGATTCCAATAATCAGCCTGGAAAATAAGAGCTCATCTTCTCATTCAATATTAAAGGAAATGAAAATCAGAACCGAGACATTAAGGCTACCTACAGCCTGCAAGTCTAGTTCTACCTAGAAAGAAAACCAGATACAGAGCAAATTGGAAAAACAGGGAAGTCATCTTCAGTTCAGCTGCTGTGGAACAAGAACTCGTTGCAAAGCTGCCAGCAGCAGACCCCACTCTTGCACAAGGCAGTGTGGTCGCTGCCCACTTCACTGCGCTCTGAAGCACTCGTCCAGCAAATGGGGCCCACAAAGCAGGGAAATAATTTCTACTTAATAGGTTCCACTAGCTCTTTTGAGTAGGGGAAATCATCTTCTCGCAAACATTTCTTGCTACAAACCTCTGGGTGGTTTTCCAGATGACCTAACAAACACCTGAAATGTCATTTGAAAAGTGTGAAGAGCAGCCGATCGGGAACACCTTCCTGCTACAGCTGAGCACCTCCAGCATTCGGTCATTTCCACCAGGCAGGCAGACCTGAACTCGAAACCACACCACTTGTAGTACACTAGGAAGAAAAGAAACTCTGGATATGCCCACAAGGACCTGAAATAGCATTTACCATATCTGTGATTTCTTCCTGGAAAATTGCTATCAATCCATTCTTAGAGCCATTCATTTTCCAGCACTTGCTCCAGCAGGTCTCTGCATTTAGATCTGCTGGACAGCATATACCTGTGCATAGCTCACCTAGTTAATTGTCTTGTTCCTGGATAAATAGGTGGGCTCTGGCATTTGCTTGTCTCTTTGAAAACTTCCAAATCTGAGGCAGTAGCAGAAAATGTGGCCTTGTTATTCCAGACATGTTTCTGCTTTTTCTTTCTCTCCTCGTCATTCATCCCAAAGCAAAACACTTTAGGTTTTTTGGTTTTTTTTTCTTTTAAATCACCCTGAATGAGATAACTCCACTTGCATACTCTGCAGCAGTTGTTCTCGACCCTGGGAGCCGCAGAATGAAATTGAGAGAGCTGTGAGGAATTTTAATTGTTCCGAAGTTTAAGGGAAAGAAAATGTTTCTGCTCGACTCCTCCGGCATCTTCTGCCATGTGAAGTGGAATCAGTGCATGGTCCTGCGGTGTCCATGTGATTACATAAACTGATCATTGTTTCATTGACACAGTTTTCACTTTCCATAGCGAATGGAAAAGATTTGGGTCAGCTCTTTTCACCATCCCAAAAAGTGTTACTCTGAACCACTTTGGCCCCCTGGGCTGCCTCCAGCAGCAGAGCTATCACAGAGGCAGGGTCCCACTCCTGGCCCCAGCAGGTCCCATCCATTCCAGAGGAGTTTCCTAGAGGTTATACCAGCACACTGAGGATAAAGGCTGACAGTTCCCTGGAGGCACTGCTGTGGGATCCAGGAGGTGGGAGAGGGATAGGGAAGCAGGACCATTCCTCTTTGGCTGGGACATGAAAGCTCCCCACTTTCTGGGCTGGGACACACTGAACTGGGACAGTGCCACAGCCCCATGCCGGTGACTGCTGTGTGAGCCGGCCACTCAGGGCAGTTTTGGTTGCTCCCCAAAAAGCCCGATCCAGCCCTCAGGGCACTTCTCCCTCTGCCTGCTGGGTAGGCAGCCAGCAACCCAGCCAGACTGCAGCCATTGGCAGGAGTTCAGCAAAATCTGGGGTGGGAGAGAGTGACAAGGACAGCCCCATTTTTGGCATCCATAAGCCTTTAGACCAGCTAAACCTGTGCAGTCTACAGGTTTTCTCTGGGTCTGCGCCCCTGGGGTGAAACCCACGGCAGACACTCCTCCCCACTCCTCCAGAGCATCCAGGAGAGCGGCGTCCTGGCAGTAACAGTGAGCCACTTTGTTTATTGTTCCCCAAGTGAGAGTAGGAGAAGAGAGATGGGCTGATGTAAGCGAGTAAGCATGCTGCTGAAGATTTGCTTTTAAGCATCTAGGGCTCTGCCTACACTGTCTAACAGAAAGTGATTGTGCATCTCAACAAAGTTGAAATTAATCTCCCAAACAAAGTGAGCCTTCTTCCAACAGCCCTCCCCAGCAGCTCGGTTCAGATGCCCTTCGCTGCCCAACCATTTTCAAGTTCGGAAGTTAATGCCCTGATCAGAGATAAAAAAATCCTTTTTCCCATAAATGCCCAATTATAATGACTAATAATAAGCTTGATTTAACAGAAGTGGGAGGTGAGTAAGAGGAAGAGCTGGAGGGCTGGACAAGGGAAGCACACGTCAGGGTCCAGCTGAGGCAGAACCTATCACAGGACAAGGGCAACACCCCAGACACATCTTCTACCAAGAACACCAAGCACAGCACATTTAGGGGTGAACATTCAAAAAAGTACACAGCCTCTCAAGCAAGAGACCTGTTACCCTTACTGCTGTTGCATGGTGTTACTCTCCTCAGCTACATGGAATTTGCGATCACAGATTTCTGCAAAATGGGACTGATGTCCCATGGGTATGTGAGATGGGTTACAGGCAGGCATGGCAGAGCTGGGACACTGCTGCAGCACAATCTTCTCTGCAGCCTCCTCACCACACAGCTGCCAAGGGTAAGGAGCACCTCAGTGCCTGGACCTTCCCGTGCTCCACTGCGGGCACTTGGCCTGATGGCCACACAGCATCTCGGCACCCCATGGGCATTCATAGCGTTGGAGAGACCACTCTGCCTCCCCAACCCTGTGCCTCGTATGTGACTGAAAGTGCAAGTCCAGCGAGAAACACTGAAATAAATCCTCCAGGGGCATCTCTTTTGACTCCTCATGGCACTTTGGCAAATACGGGTTTGTTGATCTTTCCAACAGTCATGTAAGGCAGGTAAATGATACCTAGTTTTTGAGAGCAAGTGCTAAGAATGCAAATACACATAAAGCAAGGCAGGGAACAGACATAATGAGACCCTTTCTATATCATTTTAAAACAGAAGATGCCTCTCTGTTTAGTGGAATACCACGGGAGTAAAAATATTTTTTACCCCCAATAGAAATATCGCAGCTGGCTAGAGCGGATCACTTCCAATTACTCCTTGGTCGGTGCACTGTGAATGCCTTCTATAAACTTACTCCCCTGGGAGAACAACAGGGGAATAATCAATGTTGTCTTTGCTCCAGTCAGCTTGTAATCGATCAAACTTTAAAGTTTGCATGCATGAGATCAGCACTTCAGCATTTGGTTTGCAAACAGCTTGTCCTGAATTTCTCATGCACAAAAGAGCCCATTAAGGTCAGCAGTAGCACTTTGTTTAGGTGATGGAAATATTTCTGTTGGTAAGCTTTCACAAAACCTTTACTATTCAGGCCAAATTAGAGCTGGCAAGCTCTTGTCACACAGTAATCCAGATTCCTTGTTTTCCAGACAAATGGTCCAAAGCTCTGTTTTGTAAGGTTAGTGGCGCACACACCCCATGTGAACGGGAGATAACCTCGCTCTTGGCCGAGGCGCTGAAGAATCAGTGGCTTGGTCTGAGTGTGCCTGGCTGACTGCTTTGAGCTAAGTGTACTGCACGGCTCTTTTTGAACAGCAAATAACTAGGGAAGTGTATCTGTATCTCAGGCACTTCTTCATAGATGCACACAGGAACTGGGTGAGTGCATGCTTATGCTGATTGTAAATGTCAACAACCACTGATTCTGAATGTAAACCAAATCGGGCGGCTTTCAAATGCGGTAATAGGCATTTAAGGACTCAAGTTTTTCAGATTCTTCCTTTTAGCTGATAAGCCTAGGAGGCAATAGGTAGAAATGTAACACTTCTATCTCTCTGTGTTCCTTCCCGTTCTCTAGGATTTGATATGAACACTTGAGGAAGCAAAAGAGCATCTCTAAATCATCTGCCAGCAGGAAGGAAGAGTTAGGGAGGCACAGGAAGCCTCAACCACACTCCTGGCATCCTCAGCACGAACCGTGTCAGAAAAACAGCTGAGAGGAGGAGGGAACGTGTCTAAGGCTGAGCCAAATTACTCTACACCCACCTCTCCAAAGGCTTTGGAGGTGCTGGAATGCTGAGTGGCTGCTGGGGCTGCCTGGCAGAACACTAGCCCTGGTTGCTGGACCATAAGTGCATTCCTGCAGCATGCAGCACTCTGAGCTGGAAAAAAGGGTGCTTATCTTGAAAACTCAAACACTCCTGCACTGAAAGACTCACCAGAATAAAAGTAAAAGTAAGACTGGGCTTCTCTGTTCCTGGCAGGACATTTTAACAGACCCACAGGTGTATATGTCAATAATCTATACCCCGTGACAGGCAGCAATCTGCATCTTCTCAAAGCTGCAAGCTTCTCAAAACCTCACAAAATATTTCACTTTTGAACCCCATACAGTTGTATCTGAGAGCAAAATATCCATCTTTCTCTGCTTTGCAGCCTGGAAACTTGGGCCTGTGTTACAGTGGGAAAGGGCTGTATTTCACACTTTCCTCATGACTCCACCTCCAGCAGCACCTGGCCTTGGTGCAGATGGGACCAAGCAGCATCACCCCTCTGGTAAAAATTTATTAGATGACCTTGCTTGATTGAGGGACCGATGGCACTTTCTGTGTCAGGTGTGAGAGCACAGCAGAGACTTGTGAGCAGCCACAGATTGACCCTGCATCCGGGGTGAGCCGTGCAGGCAGCGCTGAGCCACATGCATGGCCTGGCTCCCACCAGTACCCAGCTAGCCGGGGATCTCTGCTCCATGCCACGACTGCAGGGGAGGCTCTCTGCAACCAGGACAAGAACTGGGAAAGAAATTAGTTCTGTGGCTGAAACAATTCATTTTCCAATGCAAATAGCCTATTCTAATGACCGAGTAATTCAAATTATTGTTTGGAAAAACCAAAACAAATGATGCAAGCTCCTGTGCAGAATTGTCTCAGAGCGTGGCACGTAGTAGTGTGGCTCTATACAGAAACCAGCACTCAGGCTTTTCCTTCTTGGGCTGGATTTCAGTGTGGTATCACCCACCTGGTGACTTGTGTTCGTGTGCCAAAGTCCAGGGACCTCATCGACTGCAGCACTTCAATACAGCCCATGTACTAGGGAAAAGGGAGAAAAGACACTGTTAATATCTAGCCAACAGGTAAAGGGGGAGGTGGGGGGGATCACAGAAGGAAGTAAATGTGATTTCAGCCCACTAAGTATATGCAGAACCACAGTCTAAATGGAAAATCAGATCAACCAGCCTAAAGCTGCTTCCTAAATAGATCATGTTTTACTGAAAAGTGAAGAGCAGAGCAACAAAGATACCAGCAGCTTCAACAACACAGCACACAAAAGGGAAAAAGGTAAAGCACTCTGGGGACACAAAATCCAACCATTCCCCATTTCCAATTCTGCTTATTCTCACTGGTTAGCTATGGCACTGAGCTGGGAAGAATACAGGAAAGTAAGAGGGAAATTTCCTGGGAGCAGGGGGGGCTCTGGAAGCCCTACTAGACCAATGCACTCAGACCCCCCATGCAGGAGAGCTGGCAGTCCCTTCGGAGCAGCGGGAGGCATTACTAGGCATGAGGAAAACCACTGGCTCCACGCTGCTGCACGTCTGATGACAAATAACCTCTGCAGAAGATGAAGGAGGTAGAGTTGCATTCCAGCTCATAGCAACAGCTCTTAAAAGCCTGCACTATTAGCTGACCTGCTTTAAATTAGAGGCTGACTCCCACACTTCTGTTGTTTGGGGCAGAGCTGGGGGCTTTTTCTATACTCGTTTGGGATTTGCGTAGGACTAATTTTCAGAAACACCAAGAATGTGATGATGTGTCAGCCCATAGACCCCTTTGATGCTCTGTACAAACCTAGAGAACCTTTTCATCTCAATGAAGCGCACTAAGCCAAGTCTATGCACTGAGTTTACCTCTCTAAAAACATATCTTACTAATCCTTTCCGCACTTCTGTTGCTACCCTTCGCTCTGCTGTCGAAGTGCACTGACACCTCCATTTCATGAGGCTGCCATAGATCTGGGTCTCTCAGCTTGTACCCCTCCCCTCCACAATGAATTCTCCTGGAGGTGCTCAGGCAGGGGGGTTGGACTTAGTGATCTTTCGAGGTCTCTTCCAGCTCCTAATATTCTGTGATTCTGTGAAAAGGCTTTCGGGAGCATCGTGCGGCACTCACGCAGTGCCCGTGGGCTTCTGCACAGACCTCTCCGGCTGAATGGCAACGCCTCTGGGATACAGCAGACAGCCTGGAAATCCCAGGCAGGGACATGCCCTGTGCTGAATGGAGGGAAGCAGCACTCTTTGTACAGAGAAAGGTGCTGTGTTTACCTCCTCCTCTTCAATTTGCCTGTGAATCGATTTTTCCGCTGGGCCATTCAGAGGGGGTTGGGTTTGTGTCTCTGATTCAGCTTCGGAGACTTTCAGAAATGAATGCACGCCTTGAAACGAGAGCGTATGTGTGCAGTCAGGCAGGGATTCCACAACAACTGGATTATCCCTGGTTTGGTCTCTTTCCAGATAGCAATGTAACCCTTGGGAGAACTCCAGAATTAGGTCAGAGCCCTGGAAGGACATCAATAAGAATCTGAAGGCTTAGCAGAGCTGCTTCCCTAATGAACATTTAATGGCTATGTAAAGGACTCTGACAGCTATCTTACTTGTTAAAGATATTCCTGCTTAACGGGAACAAAGAAAATGTGGAAAATATGTCTCGAGCCTCAGCTTGTGGTACAGTAGGGACCTCTGATCCTACAGTATAAGGTCAAGCATCCTGTGAGCTGGTTGGCTGCTCCTCTATCCTTGAGGAAAGAAAGATTTAGAGGAGTAGGTGAGTCATACGCTGATAAGTGAGTCCCCATTGCATCCTGAACAGATGCGTGGGAAGCTACTCTAAGCAAAGATGAAAAATCAATATTGGGTTTTTGCATAAGTGACCCTGAGTGAAGCTGAACTTATCAATGATTCACAAAAGACCTTTTTTTTCTTTTCTTTAAAAGCCTGAGTAAGGAAGTACATTAACATGGCACCTCACTGCATCTAATTTATTTCAGCTGCTGTTGGTTATCTAACGCAGCACAGTTAGTAATGGCCAAACCTTCACATCTCAGTAGGAGGGTACAGAGAACCCACAGAGCCCTGGGCAGGGGAATGCCATGGGACTGGGGCAGAAGAAGTCCAGGTCACATTGCTGGGGAGAAGCCCATGGAGCACATAAAAGGACAATGGGATACCAGAAGCCTATTCAAGAAAACAAAAGGCATTCTCCGAGGAAGAAAAAAGAATAAATAAACAAGGAAAGTGTTAACCCCTCCAAAGCTGAGTCCCACAAGCAGCACGAGCACTGGAGACGAGAGAAAGAGGAAAGCAGGAGACAAGGTCGATGCTGGTCTCGGAGACTTCTCCTGTGCCTGAACTCCATTCAGGTGGTGCTCCTGCTCCCCATCCTGTGCACCCAAACAGCAGATCCCAGAAAAAGCTAGTGGGCTTGTCTAGGGAGGCAGGGTCAAGGCCAGCTCCTGCTTTCCCGATGCAGGGAGGGTTAAGCTGAAGCATCAGCAAGGCAGCAGCCGTGGGTGCCCTCCCACAGCACTCAGGAGATGCAGCCAGACGAGCATGCAGCTTGGGCCCCAGCGTGCCCATGGGGTGACAGGACTGACCTGCTCCCTAAGGAGCCCAAGGTATCTGCTAGGTGCTTTTCAAACATGGCAATAATGGTGTCAAGGGTTCAAAGGTGGTGTCCAAGGAAGGGGGTTCATCTTCCAAGCCCCACCCCTCCCCCCAAAGAGAAGCACAGCTGAGCTGCTAAAAGGAAATGGGCACAGGCATGAGAGTGCTGTAACCAGCAGCAAACACAGATATAACTGCAGAATTCAGGTACCTATGGAAAAATAAAATGCCAACAACAAGCCGAGTGCTAAAGATTTGACATTAGCAATGTAAGTGTACGCTGAACCCACTGATCATCAGCAGCAGAACGGTGGGGGAGCACAGGGAGGTTTCTGGATGCACACATCTTTTCCCATCTATTTACAAGAGATGATGGAGAGTGACTGCGAACAGGATGAGGGACTGCGTGGGAGGGGATGCAAAGGCACTAGGCAGGGCCCATGTGAATAAGCTTTTCAGGCACCCTCTAATCCAGACCCATGTCTCGATTCTTTCCCTGCCATAACGCAGTTAGTGGCTCCAGCCTGAATGACAGCCAGTGATTCACCCTCAGGAATGATACAGGGAGCAGCGTGGAGCTCGTAATTAAACAACACAGCTGCAGCCTAGCAATTTTACCTGTTAGTTAGCAGGCATTAATTCATGCATAATGCCAGGAGCAGCTCCTACAGACCCCACGGCAAACTAACGAATCCAAGGGATGGGATTTGCTCACAGAGGCAGTCTGGTAACATCCTCTGTCCAAACATGTGAGATTAGATTCAAATTCCCTAAAACCCCAGGTAACACAGGTGCCTGGGCAGAAACCCGCTGCCACCAGCAGCAGTGCCGTGTGCTCATGGGCATGGCAGGAGCTGACCCCACAGGAACATTCACTTTCCCAGCACTGTTTTCACAAGGTGCTTTTGAGCCAGGGTATGTGCGTGTGTGTGTGTGTGTGTGTGTGTGTGTGTGCGTGTGTGTGTGTGTGTGTGTGTGCATGTGTGTGCGTGTGTGTGTCCATTCCTAAGCTTCCCACCGGGTGTGTGTGTGTGTGTGTGTGTGT
>VXBZ01000388.1:1151844-1187481 GCA_013399135.1 Heliornis fulica | reverse complement strand
CCACCTTCGCGTCCAGCGCTGTAAAGCGGGCGCTGGTGGGCGCGGAGGGGCCGTGCTGCCGCTGCCCGGCCCGTGACAGGAGAAGACGACCGGCAGCGGGCTGGGGAGACAGCGCGACACATCCCCTGCCCTGCACCTTGGGGCTGGGGTTTTCCCTCTTGTGTGAGCACTGGTATCAGTCCTGAAAGATGAAACGGTTGCGTGGGGAAACCCCCGGTCCGACCGGACCCGGCCAGTGAACCGTGGCTCAAAGAGGAAGCAGCTGCTCTTGAATCGGGCCTTTCCGGGCAGGATGCTCACAAAACCAAACCAAAGGTAAAACCTGGGCCAGGCGCAAGTTACGGGAGTGACTAATTTCCCACGAAGCTTTAATGATGGCTTAGAGCACAAAAGGATGGAAACCGTTCAGAGGCGAGTAGTAGTGCTACTGATGATTGCACATAAAGCACAGAAAATCTGCAACGTTCTCTCTTCGCTCCTCCATTTTGATGCCATGCTAGAGCACTCAACATGGCTGGAAGAAGCCACTGGAACAGGGAGCCCAAGGTGCCCTTACCGGTGAGGAGGAAGGACTGGAGAGGGGCTCAGAGCTGTGCTTACCCATGATAGGACAAGGAGGACCAGTGTTCAGGGAGATGCAGATGGGACCTCCCAGATTTCTCTTTTTATTGCCCTGAAAAAACAAACCAAATTCCCCCCTCCTGTGCAGGCCTTACCGTCCTTCCCACCTTTCCTCTGAGGGTCTTCCCACCTTGCAGCACGCCCTCGCCCTCGCCATGGATGGCAGCACGAGGAAAAAGTGATGTGGTGACCAGGACACTCCTCCATGCCTTGGCTCAGGTAGAAACTAGTTGATAGCCATGGGCTGCCTCTGTCCTGGACCAGTCCTCATCTCCTGAGCCTTCCTGCCAGTGCTCCTTCCTCAGGAAGCAATCTGAGCCTTTCTTACCTGCACGATCAAGAAGAGGGCTAGGCAGGGTCCCCACTGACCCCACAGGAGAGGCAATCACCACTGTGTCCTCCTGCAGCCAACAGAGAATTAACTGCAGGGTTAACAGGACTGGCTTAAAACCTGTGGAAAAGCTTGTTTTCAAGAAAAAGAAACAATAGTGCAACAGCCTGTCCTCCACTAATCACCCAAGAGCTGTGTCTTGGGCCCCGCATGGCTTCAGCACCCACTGCCCCATGGCCAAAGTATTGTTGCTCTCCCTGGGTGCTGGGGGGGGGGCTCATGGGGGCATCCCCAGTGGAACGAGCATGGCCAGTACTTTATCCAGCACTTCTCAGCTCACAGGCACCAGCGAGTGCGATTACAGTGTGGGAGGTGAAGAATAGCTGGTGTTTTACAGCAAGTTCCAGAGAAAAATGCAATTGTGACAAACTCTGTTTTCAGCAGTGATCAAGAAATACAAGCTTGAGAGCAAAACCCAGCAAAGAGCAGCATTGTCCAAGGAACACTAGCCATTGTGGGGCGGGGGAGGAGGGAAAAGGAAAATGCCATGCCTTTATAAATTAAAAAGCTTTTCTCTCAAGGCTAAAAACAAGATTTCTGTTTAAGATACTGGGAAATCAGCCTCTAACCAGGACAGAGAACAAAGCTCCTTTAAGCAATGGAGAAACTGAGCCTACAGCCTTGTATGCCTCCTAAAAGGAGCCTGTGTTTCTTGCTTGCAGCTCAAGTTCCTGGTTGCCCACAATACTCAGGGCCTGGGGAGCTGCCCCAGCTCACTGCCCAGCCATCCACCCTGGCAAGACAGAGGGAAAAAGTAATTTTGCCCCCTAAGATGATGGCTGCTGCCATGGGATGCGTGCAGCTAAAGGGCTGTGCCGTGCAGGTTTCCTCTGCCTACGTGGAGATGTCCTTCCAGTGCACCATTATGAGCTGAAACCCCCCTTGGCTCCTATTTTACCAGCCCCCTCATGCACAAACCCTCCATCATACCCTGTTTACAGCCCCAAACAGTCTCTTGGCCCCAAATATGCTGCATGAAAAACTGCTGTGAGCTGCCCCCAGTCTCCTGTTGTCTGAGGGAACTGCTTTGGTAGCAGAAAGGAGTAGTGCCAGCCCAGAGTCCCTGGGCACCATCGGGTGTGACACCATTTGAGACCTGGGCTGTGACCTTGCAGCTCTAGCAGGCAGTCAAGGCCACTGTGCCACCCTCTTTTTGCAGCCTGAGGACCAGGGAAGGCAGATGCTGGGACAGGTGTACGTGCTGCTCACTGGCAGCAGGAGAGATCAAGGCAAATTGGGGACCAGTTTAGAAGACAGCAGCCAGCGCAGTCGTCTCACACGGGGAGTGTGTGTGGGCAGCACAAGGACCGAAGCTGTCGCTCACCCAAAGAGCAGTTGCACTCTTACAGGTGCCTGGAGGAAGCTGGTACGTGCTCAACCAGCACAGCAGAGCTCAGCGTTTCTTTTAGAACACAGGGTAAATGTTGGGGTTTTTTCCTGTATAAATAGCAACAGCACAGTTAATTCATGCTAAGGTGCACCGAGCTGATCCGCCTTCCTTCCTCACTGACATGCCTGGCTGATGCTGGCAGAAGTCACCAAAGTGTCACAGAGTGGCAGGAAAACCCCATAAGCAGCCACACGGCAGCAGGTACCAATGGGAAGCCCTGGAGCTCGCTTGTGTGAGCTACCGAAAGTCACGCACAGCCTCTGCTTCATGTCAATTGACAGAAATTTACTCTCCCACGTAGTGAATCATTGTTTTCTCTCCTATATATCTCCTTTTTCTGAATGAGTTAAACCCAGGTGTGTTTGGCAACAGCAGCCCAACCCCCATTCTTCAGGAGGGTCAGAGGGGGTTTGCAGGGGCTGAGAGCTAATGCTCTGAGGAGGACAAATGCACAGCAGCTACCACAGCCCTGGACACAAAAGGAGAATCCCAGATTAGAGTATCACTGCTTTTCTCCCGCTCTAGCTCTGAAGGATCCAACAGTGCTAATCCCAGAAAACATGTTCTGGGGTGACATACATGCAAAGTGCAGTTTTCCTTCTCAGGCACCACGCTGCGTTTTGCTCAGCACAGTTTAATCATCTGCAGCATCATTGCTGTGTCTGAAACCACAGCTACAAGACAGCAGAACTGTGCTGGCAGAGGACAGCAGAAGGCAGGGCTGCTCCACCTGCATCCATGCAGCTGAAATGGGAGTGGAAGGACCTAGCATGACATGCAACAGGGCTTCAGTGCCTTCAGGGCACTTCATGCCCTTCCTTTTTAGCTCCTCTTTGCCTAGCAACACCACCACCTCCTTCAGACACCGATGGGCTTTGCCTTTTCCACCAGGACAGCCCCAAGAGACACAGAGCTGGAGACTCTTGTGCAAGGACCCAAAATTCAGAGCCAGAAGGTTGCTCAACAGCCAGCACAAAGCCAGTCTATGCAGGTCTGAGGGTAAGCAGTCATCAAAGATAAACCCCACAAGCCCCAGGCTATTGACAGCACTTGAGAAGAGCTGAACATGGGAGGAGAGCAGAGTTGGGGACCCATGCCACAGCTGTCCGTTCTCCAAGGGGAATGATGCCAGCCTCTGCAGGCTCAACAGGGACATACCAAACACGTCAGAGCTGCCACAAGCTGTCAAAACCAACGTGCTGCCCTAACCACTGCTTTCTGAAAGGACATCTGCACACTAAGAGCCCAAAGATGGGCCGCCTCAGTGCTGCTTGCAAGAGGCCAAGTGGCCACAAGCAAAACCCAGCATCATCCTAGGTCTGTTGTACCACAAACTGCTGAAAGCAACAGCAGATTAAGCATCAAGTGCCCAGCCGTGGCTTTGAGCGCAGCCCCGCAGCAGGAGGGATACAAAGACAAATTTCAGCCTCAAGTAGCCTGAAGCTTCATCTCAGCAGAATTACCCACCACATCAATCAAGTTTCAGCAACAGCACCACAAAGCTAGTCAGCTCAGAAGGAAGCTGTAAGCAGTCATGCTTCAGTGGCACCAGAGGGCTTGGTATCCACATGGTAGCAGGCAGGGAACATCCTTTCCTGCAGTTCAGCTTCAAGCTGTATTTTTCTAGGACAATCCACTACCCTGTATTGGAAAAGACTGAATCCCACAACGTGGTTGAACTTCTAGTGTCTCCTTAGCAGTGCAGGGCAGACCCAAGGAAACACTGAGGGAGGTACTGTCACTCAGCACCTGTCCTTAGGTGTTTGCCTTTAACTTGGCTCTAGTATATCAGAAAGGAAACTGTGACATTGGCCATTTCTGATTGCTTTGGTTTTGTTAATTTGCCCTCTGCCTCAACAGTCAACATTCCTCCTTAAGGAAGGTTTTGCAAGAGCTTCTTCCAGTTCTTGCTATTCACAGCTCTTCTGCCAAGCATCCTCACCTCTCCAGTGATCACCTCCTCCTCCAGCCAGAGGCAGGTGGGGGGGGCCTTTACCTTCTGCAGCTGGCAAATCCCACAGAGCTTGATACAATATGCTCAGGAGCTGAACACATCTGAAAACACACCCTTCCCTTGAATGGAATGCATCATAGAGAATTTGATGCTTTAAACATATGTTTAGGGGTTTTTCCTCCCAACTTTTAGTTTTTTTTTAAAGGTACAAAAGCCTCACAAGTTTGGAGTGTCACCATTCATTGTTACTTTATAACTCGGCAAGAAATGAGTAACCTACCATCTAGGTTACTATCTGTAAGGCAGAAAGCCTTACAGAAGCAGGAAGTTATTTGGAGTTCAGCATGGATGCACGTTAACTTTCCCTACACGTCCTGGAGAGCCGCTTGTCTGGTGCTACCACAGTTTGCAGTATCCCAGGTACCCCACGCACCAGCAGCGCTGCCACACAGATAACTGCAGGAAGCATCACCCGCTCACACTCCTCTCCCTTTTCCCTGTTGATTATCAGTGTTACACGAGTACTAAATTCCTCTTCACTCATTGAAGTACTATCATTGGAAAACAACACAGAGAGATAGCTGGGTGGTTTAGATAGCATCCAGATGGACACCCCCACACATCCGCCTCGCAAGATGAGCTCTCTTGAGGAGCATCAGGGGAAAACCGGAATCTAACAGCCACGAGCTTACCCAGGCCTGCAACTAATGCCAAAAAAGTACTGTCCAGCTTCAGTTTCCCTGCATTTTGTACTGTTTTTAACTCATGGATGACCTCAAAAGGTAAATAGTCTCCAGCTGCATCATCTCCTCTGGGGGTTCTTGGGTCTTTTTAAAGCACTATTGGACCTAAAAAAAAGTATTTAAAATCACTTTTATAGTGATCATAAAAACCCAAAAGCAAATGCAAAGGGCAACCTTTGTTGCCTAGGAAGTGCAGTCTCAGTGACAGGGTCCTCTGTGCATACACAGGTGTGCTCACGGGCTCCAGCCCTGTCAGGATAAGCCTGAGCGCTCAGGTTGCTCTCAGCATGCAGACAGGGCTAGTGCTGCTCAGAGGAAGCCAGGGCAGGCACATTTATTTTCTCTGTGGTGGCTCTTCCGTGTGGGCAGCCATGCAAAGCACCATAACAACACAAATCTCTAATAGAGGCAGGGAACTTACCTCAAGGGCACTACAAAAGGTTTGGTGCTTTTCAAATGGTGAGGAAACAGAAGGGGGATGAGGGGAAGAAAATCGGGTTCGTAAGGCGTCAGGGTCATTTTCTTGTCATTTCCATAGCACAAGCCACATGATGCCACCTTTTTTTTTTTGTACTTTCCAAACCTTGCCTAAGGTTGAGATGATGCAGGCAAAACCCCGATGCCAGGCGTGACTTAGAGCGAGTGGTAACACCTACAGAGTAAGGTTTCTCACAGAACACTTTCAGCAGAAGACAACAGCAATAGCAGAATTGAAACATGAAGTCCAGGCACATAAATAGGAAATTCAGAATTACAGGATGGAGCTGTATCCTTTTTGAATTGCTACAAATACTCTCACTCGTGGGAGTTGCAAAACCAGTTAATGACACTGTTACTAGAGCTGCAGAAGCATGAGCAGTTATCAGTGAGTCACTGGAGAGGGGGAGACAACTTGCAGAGAACTCAGTGTTATTTTCTAAAGGTGATTTCATGCACCAGTATAACAACAGAAGCAGGGCAAATTAAATCCTTATACAATTAGCAGCATGCAAAAAATCCTTGGTTTTGGAGGTGCCTGTAGTTACTCTTACTCATTTGCTCTTCAGTAAAAGGTTATTTCCAACTCAATGTTCTGGACCTAGTCCAGCCCCACAGACTCTAAAGAATGGTAAGGTTTTCTAGATAATATTTTTCTGGGCATCGAGATGGTATGTGGCAATAAGGACCAGGACTCCATAACAAGAAAAATCCTCTGCTAATCCTGCATATCATCCCTCCCAGTGCCCCTTCAGTCTAGGTGACCAAAGGGCCTCAGCTCCCTGGGGCCTCGGGTTCCACTAGCCAGAGGTGAGAAGCCACCACAGACCTTCACCACTGCCTGTAGTGCCAGGGCAGCACTTGCAAACAAACTCAGTATAAAGTAATTATGAACAAATGCAGTAGTGTAATAAAGCTGTAGTTTTCTACAATCATTTTATTAGTTATGGAAGAATCCCCACTAGTATTTACATAGTGCAAAAAAGCTGTTATTACTCCAAAAAGTACGGTAGACAGAACAATTATCCTTCATACAGCAAAAGAGAAATGGAACAAAACCCTTCATATTGTATTTCATAATGATTTCTCTACTGCTTTAACCTAAATGTTACTATAAATTTTAAGACATTAAAGATTAAACAGCTTTCCTTGTTACAATCTATTTAAAAGTAAATTATATGAACTATTTATGAACATTTAGAAGGTGGGCTGTGCCAACTGCGTTCCTCCTTTCAGTGTTACCATTCAGTGGCGTGGAAGTTTTGGGTCAGACATTCATATGGTTGCGTGGCACGAGGTGGGTAAACCCACCCGACTTGTTTCTATGGCTTGCTTCTGCTGGCTTCTGTTGGAGTAACCAATCCTCACCTCTCATTTTTAAATGGCTAACATTGAAATCAGCTCAACAGTTTCATTAGTTGGCACAACTTCACGGGAAATACTTAATGACAGTTTCAGCAAACAGCAGCTTTTCAAACAATAATACTTTTTACATACGTGTTTAAAGTAACATTATTAAAATTTAAGCTTGTGTTAAAGAACCAGACAGAATCACATTGTGTAAGCTCCCACCCACCCAAATGCGCATAGACAACTCTTATCTTTACCAGAAGAACACCAACAAGTGCATTACTGAACATCTTCTATAATGAGTCTTTAAAACACAGGTCAATACCCTCTCTGTCACCGTTATCTCCACTCCTACAGCTACCTGCACACAACTGAAGTGGATAAACAGGCCACCGACTGAAGCCGGTGGAACTAATGCTCCTAAGCACATACTAGCAGGATCAGGTCCTTAACCTTACTGAGACATTTTCACTTGGTCCAACTAAGGACAGAAGTTCTTAGGAATTTTTCCCTTTTACACATTTGCAATACATATTTTTAATTAATATTTTGACAAAGATACTTAAAGTATTTATATAAATAGGTTGTGTACATAGCCACCTCTATCCGTTTTAAAGTTCCCTACCACAGATACATTAGTTTTGACTTTACCAGATAAATTAAGTGGTGAAATAATTTCTATAAAGAATGTCTTACGAAAAGTAGATTTGTTTTCTGAGTAAGCATTTTCACAACAAAAATATCTATACACCTATAACTACAGAAACATCTTTGTTTGGGGACAGTAACAACCTGTATAGTAAACTGCATACTTCTACACTGAAATAGAAATTCAGCTACTTTTTAAAAAAATCATGGTACTGTAAAACATTCGTATGCTTTCCTTTTAAATTCTGGTGATAAGAGAATCAAAGTTACCACAGTGACATACTCTCCTCAAGTGCTCCAAGTGGCAAGGAACTTCCCTAGTTTTAGAATGAAATGGATCACTCCCAAAGGAATTATGATTTCATTCTCAGTTATTGCTCGTTCCCAGCTTACCAAAAAGGAAGCAACAAAACCAGTTTCCTTTACTTGGTTTCAGTTTGCTCCTCTAAGGGTGATCTGCCACATTTTAAAAGGAAACTAGTTCCTTATTTACTGGCAAACTGAGAGATATTAGAAGTGCTATATCACCTTCAAGAACTATTAAACCTGTAGCAAAATTGCAGTTAAATAGTGGGCTGAATATTACAAGACTTCTTTGATATAAATGTCAGAAAACTTTAAAATGACAGTCCAAGTTCAGAAAAGACATATAAAAGATGCGCCTTTGATGTTAATACTTCAAGATCAAAAGTTATTTGAATCACTGGCATGAAAAAGCAAAAGGAAAGAGTTACAAACACCTTTTTTTTGTCTGGTGAAGTTCTGCCCTCAGTGTATACACTGGTCTCAGCTGGCGTCGAGATGTGCTTACACATCCAAGGGCAAGTTTTGCTCGTCAGCAGTTCAAACACCTATCATTTCCTAAAGCAAAAACTCGGTCAAAACAGACAGTAGAAATCTGCCATATGTACAGTAAAAGGTTTAACATTCAGGAGGCATCATTCCTTAGTCTTTGTTTTCCTATAAAATGCCTGCTCTAATATCTAGAAAGATTACATTACATTAAGGAACTAAGAATGTGACAGAACAGCCTGTTGTCCTAGCAGCTCTCTACACTGCTTATTGACATAGCATCTGCTATGGCTACACCTATCAAAGCATTATTTACATAATACACAGTTTCTATTATTCTCATTAGCATCCACAAAACCCCAGGGGTTAACAACTTCTTAACCCAGAGTTATTTTCCCAGTGCAACTTAAAATGCCAGCATCACTAGTACTCTACGCATTGGTCCCATATTACAAGTGTGGACTAAAGACTAAACAGAGATATCCATTTCTTGTGGTTTTCAGCCTACCCAGAGGCTTTTTTATGCCTTTTGATAAAAGTGATCAAAAAATGAAGTGGAATTGAAAGAAACATACATTTGCTACACAAGTGTTACTCCCGTGAGCTACCCTTTGGCTACTCCTGTAGTGAAGCTCCTGCTGCTGGCAGTTTCAGTACATATCTCACCAATGTAAAACAAAGATGGAAACCAGGCTGCTTACATGGAAGGTTTAGACATATAGTCCAACTCCAATGAATTCCTCATCCACTAATGGATTTTGCTTCCATCTTCAGAATAGAACAACTCTCTAACAACATGTATGTTTCAGGGAGAGCATTTTTTTTTTTTTCCATTTAACCTCTGAACCACTGAAATACCTCCCCATACTACAGGGCACTTCCCCTTTCCTGGAGTAACTACTTCCTTTTCTACTCTAGAGGCCAACCCTGAAAGCTGCTGCAACTGCAAGAACAGACAAAAGAAAGTCACATTTTGAGTAAGATTTGTTGAGATACATCCTGAACTCAACACAAGGGTGCCCAGGATGAAAGCGTGCAGACAGAAGTGTCGATACATGAGTTACTATCATTCACACTTGCTGTTAACTCTGCAAAAAGAATAGTTATTTATGTAGATTACAATATGCAAAACAGCATTCCTGAGGTAAGTGACAGGAGAAGGAGGAAGCCATCAGTTTACTAGAAGCCCTGGATAGGGATTATGGTTAATGATTCACTTAGTGTGGTTTGGCAGACAGCAACTGCAGAGGAGATGGGGAATTTTTGTTTTCTTTCCTTTTTTTTTTGGCAATATTTCCACTCCATAAGAAACCCACAAAACATTAATTGTACTCCTCTGGTTTAAGGTTTTTCTGGAATCAAAGTTGTTACATCTTATTGTAGCCATCTGAACTATCAGCAGCTTTTTAACAATACATTCACTGAGACCAACTGAGAAGCTGCATCCATCCTAGCATACAAGTCACACAGGTTTCTCCATTTACTTGTCCTTAAGACTGCAAACAGGGTTATCTACCTTTTCTTTACAGGAGAACCAAGACTTTACTTTTACTTCTAGACAGAATTAGAAAACCACGGCCAAATGCTCTAATGTGCCTGGCATAACACTGTAACACTAGTGTGAAGTGTTAGTTATTTGTCAGTCTTAACACAGGATTCTGAAAATGAATTAAGCAGTCATATCTTAAAAGGATTTTGCTTAAACTGGTCAGTTACAAGTTGTTTCCATTTATGAAATACCAAATAAATACTTACTGACAAATTTTCCACACAGTTTCTATTCTGGGAAAGAGATACTGATTAAGAGCTACGTTATACTTTTTAAATCAAAGAAGTAACAGATACAAAAAATACCATTGTGAATTAAATACACATTAAATGTTTAACAGTGCAAAATGATGAGATGAAGCATACAAAATAATGGCTGAAACCTTTACAACAGTTAGTTTTAATATAATTTCTAGAGTTCCTGAGTTCCTGCTTATTTTTACGGCATATAGATGGAATCTGTGTGTTCTTTATTCAGAGAACTGCAGATGGTGGGTTTATGTTGTGTGTTACTTGCGTGCTTATCATTTGTCCATTCCTCACCATCAGTGACTGCATCAGCCTGCTCACAAGTCTCTATTTCTTCCTCTTCACTTTGTTCTGCATTGTCTTCTTCAGCACCACTAAGGGTCTTCCCAAGCTGAAGGGTCTCCATAGTTCTCTGGGTCTCTGAAACCCAAGATTCGATTCTACTATTAAGCTGAACCTCTACTGAAATTGGTTCATGGGCATAATCCTCATCATCATCATCATCTTCCTCCTCCTCCTCTTCTAGCATTCCTGGTACAAGAGTACTAGTGGTACTGGTCATAGAGGAATTCAAGAGATCTCGGCAGCTGCCATCCAGTGATCCTGTTTCTGTACTCTGCTGTGAGGCCCATTCCAGATTGTCATCTGGTTTCACCTCATCTTTGTCACCTGCTGTGGATTTTCCATGATTTGTTGCTGAGGTAGTGCCAGTTGCAGCCAGAGGTGGTTGTTTATTAAGAGTAGCTTTCTCAATTTGACCGTTGCCAGCTTTTTCCAGTACCGCAGTCTTACACGAGGATTCTCTCTCGTTTTCAGAGGTTTCTAACCCATCGGATGTTTCCACCATATTTCTCCAGTTTGTTTCTACAAGTTTCAAAAGAAGTTTTAAGTAGGAAATATTAATCCTTTCTCTAGAGAAATATTTCTCCCCATCGCAGAACTGTTTACAAAAGAGCTAGTTATTTTAATATTATTTATGTTTGCTAGGAAAAATTCAGTTAGAAGGGGAATAAGGGAAGGGGAGAAACAACAGAAAGAGCTACGACCATCTCTGGGTTTTTACAATACCCTAAACCAGACGTTACAAAGTTCAAAGTTTGAGCACTTAGTTTCTTGTGTGAACTGTGGAAGTATCAAATGGAACAGTGAGTATAATCAAAGTATAAATTCAAAGTAAAAATTTCTATAGTATTAAGTAGTCTAAGGATTTTTAAAAAATAAATTAAAAAATGAAGTAAGTTTGAGACATCAGAAAAGAACTAAAACCCAGACATTCTTTTTAATTAGTCAAACTTAAAAAAAAAAAAAAAAGCAGCCTTCTGACTTCAAGCAAATGTTCTCCCCTTTATCCCCTCTCATCCAGGCTTAAGCAACTGGCTAAAACAATTTGGTATTGCTCACACTATAGTATTTTATTCCAGTCTTAAGAAGTCGAAGCTATGCATCCTATCTTCAGACACCTCAACAATTTAATCCCTACCCTCTGTTGTTAGTACTTCCTCAATCATATAATCAATTTTGTGTTTGGTACCAACTCTAAACCAGTTCAGTAAAACTGGAGAAGCCATCTCCACTGATTGTTAGGTAACTACAGCATGTCTGAGAATTAGAAATTAAGATTTCCTAGACAGTCGAAAGTTATTTTCTAGACAGAAAAAAAGGACTTGGAAAAAAAAAAGAGAGAAAAACAATTTTCTCTTACCCCTGACAACTGTATGAAACTAAGTTACACCAAAACACTGTATTTTTAGCCACATTTTACAGGCAGCACCATTTAGAAAATTCTGGCTTCTTGTTACAAAAGCATGTTTAAAGACACTTACCATACTCTTTCTCATTCACTTCAGATATAGGTTCAGAAATAACACTACAGAATGAGATTGCACTTGCTGCAGAGGGGTTACGAGAGTGACCCATATGGTGGGGTGCCTTCTTGACATTCTTCAAGGCTTCTTCTGCCTGTTCCTGTTCCATTGCTGCAACCATATCTCTGTAGGCCTTTCTAGCCTCTTCAGTCAGCGATACCAGCTTATTAAACAGATCCTAAACATGAAGTCAGTTTTTATGAGCAGTTTTTACTAGTAATTTTCACTTTAAATTACTCCTTTTAGTCAAATGTACACTACATTGTAAGCCTTAACACCAAATACTTATATTTCGTCCAAAAATTAATTCTTCTCTGTATTAAAAATAGACACCACTCCCACGTTTAGGCAACTTTGAAGGGATATACTTAAAGGTGCTGTTTTCCTTACAATTTTAAAGGCTCTAGAGAATTTCAGATGGCATTTAAGTACATCTATTTGAAAGCCACAGAGATGCCGTGACCAGTGCTGTAGCTCAGCCTCTCAGTTCTGCAAGTACTGAGCTTCAAAGAAAAACACACCCTAATACAGGGTCAGGGCCATTATCTAGACCCTGTTTGTTACCCACACAGTTTGTGCCAAATCAATTAGTAATTAAAAGGCTGTTTACCTCAGCCATTTATATGAATGGAATTACTCACCTCAGCACCTGAGTAGTTGAAGATACCCACTACACTAACAGGAACCAGTTTGTTCACACAACGGCCAAGAGCTTTACGTCCAAGAGCAAAGACAAAAGGAATTTCTTGTTCCCGTGCCATGGCTATTACATTATACAGAGCTTCATCGAGTCCACCTTGAAGAAAGCAGTTTTAAATAGATACCTAGTCAGTGGAAGTCACAGCATGGCAAGACACAATTCTCTATCCTGTTTTAAACTGTAATTAGTCAGCAAAACTTGCCCACACACAATCACCAGCAACTATGTTCCTCGTGAATTACAAGCTACACATTTCAGTTATAGCGAGTACAGATCAAGCCAGTATTCTGTATTCTCTATTACTCCTACACACATCAACTCAGATTTTTTCACAGCTGTCTTCTTGAGCAGAGCCTTGCTATTCTCACCTCAGGAAGTCTGCTCACCTTCCTGGTAGCAGCATAATGTCTTGGTTGGCTAACCAACCAATTTGTACTCCTCAAGAGCACTCAGAGCTTAGGACTCTAAGTGTTCAGTTTTTTAGTGTTCACTCCTAGATATTACAATACATACAATGGAGTATCAATTTTTTTTGAGCTATCAGCCCCTTGTGAATGACTCTTCTGGGATAGAGTAGAATAAATTAAGCATAAAGTAGCAATTGCACAATTGATTCCAGAAGTGTTATATCAGGCACAGTAACTAAAAATATGCTTCTCTTGCTAATCAGCACAACAAGTGTACACAGTGAAGTGCAACACTTGTTTTATCATTCATACCTTTTGACTGGATTTTTTCACAGTTGGGAGATATGATTACACACTTGATCTTGTTTAGCTTCATATGCTTGGTAACCTCACGTAAGCCCATAACAAGTCTTCTCCTTGATTTAGCTCTCATGGGATCTTTTTGATAAATCCGTTCCTGGAAGCTGACAAGCTCTTGTAATAAGAGAGTCACACACTCATCTATTTCTTTACTTAGAACTTGATTACAGTATCTGTCAATGCAAAAACCATCAAGTATTAGCATAGCATAATCAATACTATTTCACTGTGAGCCTTTTACCAAATAAAAGACTTTTCTTCTTCAGAACAGATATTAAAATTATATTAAAATTATTAAAAGTATTTAGAAATGCAACTGTATACTGCAAGTTAAAAACACATCCCAAAATACCGTATTTCCAGTAACATCTTTTAACTCAAGATGTCAAAAAGAATAATAACCCAACCCCCCCACCTCTCCAATAGGTGCCACAAACAACTCTTTTTGCTTAATACTCTATTAAAAAAAAGTATTAATAAAAAGGCAGTAGTGTAAGATGTGAGCAGTGACTTGCCTCCAGGGCGATGCTTCTGCTCCCCACGCAACTGATCTCTGGAGGACCCTTAAAACCCCTACAATTCTGTGTCTGTATTGAGACTTCTACAGTATTTTCTACATTCATAAGCATTCCTCCTTCCCCATCCAAAAAGTGCATGTATCTATCCCTTAAAGGACAACCCTAAAACCAAAACCAAGCACTTAAAATATTTCCTCCTAGCTTATTTGTTACAGCAAGCAAAGTAAATATAGAGTGCACGTGTGCCTATACCCAGTATACACACACAGAAAGGCCGTGGAAAGAAATACCTGCAGAAAACTTCTAATGATGAAAGGATAATTTGTTAAGTACCTCCCAAACTAGTAAACCCACTTCAAATATGAGACTGAAGTGCAAGTCTTGAATTTATACTAATAATGCAGAACTCTTACTCTCTGAACCTCTTGCTGTGGATTTTGGTTATTGCAGAAGACGCCATCGGACTGCCTATTCCCGAACTAGCAGGTGAGCCCTGGGACACTGGGGTCATGCAGTATGGAGAATTCTGACTTGCTGGTGAAAGTGAAGTATCACTAGGCATACTCAGACCAGTTTCTGAAAGACAATTTTGAAGTGTTGAAGACAACATTTTCACATAAAAGAAGCAGCATCGCACTTCTTGCATATCCCTCCCTTGCTTTCTCCAAGCTGC
This sequence comes from Heliornis fulica, assembly GCA_013399135.1. Lineage (NCBI taxonomy): Eukaryota > Metazoa > Chordata > Aves > Gruiformes > Heliornithidae > Heliornis > Heliornis fulica. The sequence goes on along the minus strand of VXBZ01000388.1, from coordinate 1,172,795 downwards.
ACTCTGTAAACACTAAACAGTATTCATCCCAGAGTGGTGGGGGTGGGAGCTGGGGGGAGGGGGAAAACAGAGGGTGGGAAACAAAGCAAGCACATATCTATCACTCAGCATAGGTTAGCTACATAAGCAGTATTTGCATATTCATTAGAATATATCCAAAGCTTCATTTGGAAAAATGGACAGGAGGGAAGACTGCCCAAGTGATGCAACTATGGCCAGTAATTTTTTTACTATTTATATATGTCATAGTCAACTAACTTATTCCTAGGACATTTAAGATTTTGACACTTATCTTCATTCAGGTGAAGTCAGACAGGTCATTCTGAAGAATGACTTCTCCAACAGTACATCTGGAAACCTAATACACCGTCACTCCTGCCCCCCAAACCCCACACACGTGGAAGTCACTGAAAATTCCTTGGAGTTTCCCAGTTGCTCAGAGCTGCCGCTGCAGACTGACAGTCCAGACACTGAAGCTGATTGACAAGAGTGTTCAGCAAGCTGCAAAGCTTTATTTGCAGTTTGAGATTTCAAGATCTGGCATACTTTCAGCATGCTCATGATTAAAAAGGATTATGATCAACATGGCATGGCTGACAGCATTTTTGTAAGTGGACAAATGTGACCCGTTATCAACTCTGACACGCTGGGAACCCGCTCAAGAAAAGTTGACTAGAAGGTTGTATAGAGATTATGCACTTGGAACCTGTACTGCACTGAGCCTTCCACTACTGAGATACAGACAAGAAGTTTAGAAAAACAGAGTTCTAAGTTCTACTATTTCATAATGTTAAAGATAACATCAGCTGTGTTGCATAAAAAGAAACACAAAAAATTAAAATAAGTAGATTAGTACAAATGGTGGGAGGGAAGAAGGACCAGAGAGATAGATACCAACCTTCTTGAGAGGCCAGCTCCTGAGACTGATCAGCTGTCAAGTTTATATGAACCTCTTTCTGCTCATCAGATCCCAAAAGGCTGTGGTCAGCTGATAAACGGCCTTTCTTCTCTTCTCTCTCTTTCAAGATAATCTGGGAACAAAACCAATAGATATCAGTATCTGTAAAGCATAGAGATACCTATAAAGAAAAATGTCTGTTTGATAAAAAAATGCAAAACAGAAGTTCACCAAGTTGTTTTGAACTTTCCTACTCATGCCAGGATAGAAAACCCTGACATCACTAATTTTCCCTAATCACAAACAGCATTTCATTCCAGCATTTGACAGATTGCATACTCAGTACTTCCACATAAATAGTGCTTTTAACAGTTTAAGTACTTTCACAGCTTCTTTCTGCTACATAACACTCACTTATTAACAATTCCTTGTTCCCACCCTTGTAAAGAACACCATATACAAGAATACCAGTACTTTGTGAAGTACCAGATAACAAATCCAATCCTTTTACAGAAAGGAAGGTGCAAAGATAAGTAGCAATGGGTATACTGCTATTACTATGATAAATAAGCTTTGACAACAGAGAGTTTAGAAAACATTTCTGAACAGGTAGCTGAATTTCCCTAACTCAAGCAGATCACAGGTAGGTCACAGAAGAGTCTGCCAGGGAGTTTTAAAACCAAAAAACCCAAACATCTCCCCTGAAACACTGTAGCCAAAGCCAAGGTTTGTACAAACACAGCTCTGCCAAATTTCAATTGCCCGTAAAGTGATCTTGATAAGAAATATGCATGAGCATGGGTGAATTTGAGGTGGTTTTTCTTTTTTGAAAGGCTTTCATGCTTTCTTTTTTAGAGCTAGGTTTCTGTATTTTACCTTCTGATTTCAATACTTACTGCATTATCTGTGCATAAACATACTTCACATGTGCATGTATGCAGGCAAATACAACTATTTTCAAGTTTAATTAAAAATTGCAATTTTACTTCAAAATCTATACCCATCACCAAAAAACACATGGGAACTTAAGACTAGTGCACTACATTGCACTACAAACTAGGACTCAACCACATGGAAAAAGCTATGCAAGCTTTCCCATATATCCTAATGCTTAAAGATCCTTGCAATCCATCTTGAGATGGATTTGTATCACCTTCAAGTAACTATGGGCATATAAAAGCTATGCTGCATGCCTAGATCTAAAAGACATGGTCACCAGTCCTCAAGTAAGAACACACATTTTGGTTTTCAAGTATGAGAGTGTGTCAAGAGAATCCAGGGTTGTGCTGTTTACCTTTTTAAGTGCTGTAGGACGTTTCAGTTTTGCAATCTCTCGTTCTTTTCCTCTTTTCACTTTTGGGGCAGTTGAATCCAGAGGATTAAGGCAACCCATAGATGGCTGTCCCTTTGTTAAGGACTTTCTGTTGACAGATTCTTTGGTATGAAAGGGAGCAGCACTGCCAACTAAATACAAGATAGATATTAGTTTTACCAAAAGACATGTCAGCTTTATTACAACACTGGTTTAGACTTTCCACTGATGAATTCTCAAAGTACATTTTCCTTCCTTGGGAAAAAGCAGTTCATAACGGCAGGAAAATTACATCATCAGATATTGTCACTTCCAGATGGTTTTAAGCTTTTTTCAACTTAGCTTCACGTTTTCGGAAGCTATGGATTCCAGGAAATGAATTGCTTTAATACCAGTAAGAAGTCTCTCTCAAATGACTATGTATAGCTTTATTAGTAAGGTAAGTTGCAAATATATATCCAAATATTTTTTTAGTTGTTAAAGACTTGATTAGTTGATGGGGCAAAATAGATGAGACTCCAACATGTAGTTAAGTGTTTCTGCTGCAAGAAAAAAAAAGTAAAAAATACAGTCTCCAATGGAAATGCCAACTGTTCTTTGCTGAGCTTTGTCCCATATAAACTTGCCAAGATGAATTAATGTTTGAACATGGCTGAAACTCAAAGCAGGTAAACGAAGCAACACATAAGGGAAACGGTAACTATGTGCCCAACGATGGACTCTAGGCTACATAGTACTGCTCAGGAATGCAATTCCTGGGTTATAATAGATAACTACAAACCTGCCAATTCTGTATTCAGCAGCAGGCATTAAAAAGCTAATTTAAGATTAAGTGTTGATAAAAAAATAGTGAAAAAAACAGTGTAAGTCATTGCATACATTCATGATGCAACTGTAATTTAATATTCTGTGCATGTCTGATCTTCCTTATTCCTTTCCCTGCCCTGCAAGAGTGCCATAGTAGAAGGAAAATCCTCTCCACAGCAGGTAGTAACATTAGAATTTACTGTCCATAAGATGCAAAGACAGTGAAGGCATGTGATAAGTGATGGACAGTTTAAGAAACAAGTTTAGTATGAGACAGCCTTGAGCCAGTGGGTCCTGAGCTATAATTAGTAGAGGAAGAGAAAATGTCCTGAAGAGGTATCCGTCCTGCATCTCAATATCCTCTCTAAGATGCTTTCACAGAGAACTCTGATATCTGTAGTACATGTTTGGTTTAACCTAATGCAGGTGTTTTAACATACTCATTTCAGCACTGAATCACTTTCTAGCCATGAATCCCGGGTTTTGAACAGTAGGTCTTACAAGCAAAGTTTGAGCTCGATTCTACACAACCTTTCACCATTGCATGCTGCAGCTCAGAGGAAGAGAGCACAGGTGAATTTGAGGAATTCACTAAGAAAGCACTCGGGTGTTTTCCTGTTTATATTCAAAAAATAAATATGCTTTTTTCCCCCATCAAGATTTAAGATGCTCAGATCAATCACATTCGATCGTCACTAAATCCATTTAACACTAATCAAGCAGATTAGAGATACCTGTGTACGAGAGGGGCCTGGTGTTGGTGATCTGACGAGCTTTCATTGCTTGTTGCTGCTTTTCCAGAGCTGCTAACATGTCACCCAAATCTAACTGAACAGGGGTCTTGCTTTTCTTTCCAGCTGCTTTCGATAAAGCCTCCTATAAAATGAACATCTCACACTGAGAAATACAAATAAATAGTGCCTGCAAAACATTCTTTACAAGAGATTATTGATATTATAGAGGAGAAGCATCTGACACTCCACTCTGCCAACTACAAGGCAGGTGGTGGGAGGAGGGTGGGAGGGTTGAGTAGCACTACACACCTGGAGTTTTTTCTGTTCCATGCTTATCTCTGAATACTCTTGAGCTGTGGCAAGTGCTGCTGCCAAGGCCTTCTTCTTCTGACTTTTTGCACGCTTTGGTACAGAGGTTGTAATGGGAATTGGAGTTTGGACTATATTGATTGGAGAATTCTCTGGTAAGTCATCCAACTACGATTTTAAACAAAATGAAAAATAATACAACATAAAAGACTTTTCTCTGAAGACTTTAATAAACATGGCAGTACAGAAACCAGATGAACCACTGTCTTTTGTCAGCAGTAAGACACCCCAATAATAACATACAGCTAGATGGAACAGTGAGTTAACTAGTGGTTATTTTGAAAAATTGCCACCACTCCTACATATTTGCAGATTTACTAATTTTAAGAGAAGTCTGCATCAAAGCATCAGTCTAAGCACAAGCTCTTAGAGTCAGAAAGAATAACCAGGATGCAGTTTATGTATTAACACAAAGAAAGCTCAGTATTTCTCAACAAATTAATCTCAAAAATCCAGTTGCATCTACTGTTCACCCAAAATTTTGCATGAGTCTTTAAAATGACAAAACTTGTAAGAAACCATCAGTGAGATGGAGGAGTTGGACTGATTCTTACAGGTCTTTTTCAACTTGGAATACTCTATGACTCTGTTTACCATATGTATCAGTTTCACCATTAACAATCTCATTAGCAGACAAAAACCAGCAGTCTTAAGATGGGTTCTCTGCACCACCTGTATTTGCATTGCCAGTTTTGGATGCTAAAGAAATGCCAATTAATACAAGAACATCATATTACTGTGTTATAAGTATTGTAGTATAGACTCAAAGACTTACACAAATTGAGTAGTCTGAAACTAACTGAACTGAACAATGCCTTTCAAACAAAAATACTTACAACTTTGGGCGAAATCTTTTGCTGGAGGTTACTACTTTTGCTGCTGCCACTGTCACTATTTAATTCTGGAAATTCATCTTCATCCTACACAATATACAAAATAAGAACGAAGAGAATGGAACCAGAAGTCACACGAAGAGCATCAATTGAAATGACTGAAGCTAGACAAATGAATTGAATCCTGAAGTCCCAGATAAAGTTTATTAATGTTTTATACTCAAATCTAATTATGATTAGGGAGTGAAGAGGGATAGACCAGAGGACACAGTAATATTTATTCACAAGCAAAGTTCTTGAAAGTGACTTATCCAATTTGTCAATCTTAATGCTTTCTGAAAAACCCAATTACAAGACTTTGTATAATGAAAGCATTATATAATAATTCAATTGGTACACTAAGTCATACACTTGAGTCAGATGTTTTGTAACTTCTCCCTGTTGAGAGCATCACTTATTCTACACACAACTTGCACGGATACAGTGTTCATACAACACTACCTCAAAATACAGAGGTTCAGGACTCTGCTCTGTTCTACTTGACTGGCTTGCAGTTAGAGGCTTTTCATGTCGTTTCTGCAAACTCTGCCTTCTTTCTGAAGATGTGCTGTGGTCTCTGCATCTGAAACCAGACTGAAAATAATGAACATGGTGAGTGTTTTGCAATTTCAATTTTTCAAGCCATGTGCACTGACATGTAAGGGATTCTCATGTCAGCTGATCAGCAACTAAGTGGTGGGGGAACAGTTTTCACACAGTTATATTTAATAAGCTGTGCTTTGGTGGTGTTTGTATCTGGGGTTTATTTTTGCATGGTTTTGTTTTGGTTTTAAACCTACACAAATATATTCTACACATAGCATCAGATTATTTCACCCCACTACAAGACTCGGTGGTGACTCTGTGGAACTCACACGTGAACCCAGAAGAACTATCTGTAACCACGATGAATCAATGTAATCTCCCATTACAGTTATTTCACATACAATTACTGCTTTTTGAAAATGTTTTATGACAATGCACAGGCACAGAGTTCAACATCCACCAGAGACCTCAGTACAGTGGTATAAACATTATTTTGTTTATGGTTGAAAGACTGGTGGGAACTCATGTGCCAAACTAGCTGACTGAAAGCAGAGCTTGATTTGAATCTGAAGTTTTGGCACTCATACAAATATATTTCTCAAGAAAATTTCCTACAGACCTGGTACAAATTTAGTTTTAAAGGAAAATAGTTTCTAGAACAATTCTGCCTTGAGGTACAGTATATTTGGCTGGGGAAACCTCATTTAAAACTTTGTGCCAGCTTTGTCTTTAAAGAAGTGCCAGATTTAGAGTCTAAACTGTGGATGAAAGGAAATCTAGTTCTTCCTACTCTCCCAATGACAAACTCCAAATAGTGGCTTCTGAAAGCCTTCAGAATTTGGCTACAGGTTATAAAAAGATTTAGATCTGCTATACTGCCAGATGAAAGCATCAACAAGCTGCTTTATATAATAAAACCACAGACACCAAATGGGAAGAGTCAATAGAAATTAACAATTCCATTTAAGAAACAGAGGAAGCTAGCTCACACATAACTGTGCATGCAGGCACGCCTATGATAAAGCTCCCACTTCAAGCTCAGCTATTCTTGTCTCCAATAACTGATTTCAAGCGAAACATAAATTTAAGCAAAGGATATGTTTCATCCATTTCTTTGTCCCACTCTGCACTCCCCACAATTACATTAGACTATCAAAATTAGGAAGGCCACTTTCTTCTCACTTACTAGTTATAGAAATCCTGTCGTACTTGAAGGAGGTTTCACAGAAACATATTCAAGTTTAGCACAAAAAAATTTTAGTCCATTTATCAGTAATAAATTTCTAAGACAACAGGAATTCTAGTTCATTACCACATCTGAATCGTTCTTTTGAAAGTTTCTTCCCCTTCTAAAGTGTGAATGATCAAGAAGCAAACATATCTACACAGTATTCATTTCACAAGTTAATTGATATATGTAATGTTTTTCTGAGGCAGACACATAAAGAACAGGCTATAGGCAGAAGATTGCCAAGTACATGAAATTGTATATATATATATATACACACACAAAACGGTGATATCTCAAGAAACACACAAGGTAGAAATATGCAACTGGACTTTTACGTTGCATTTCCACACTTATTCACTGTTTCTATTACCTATTCTTTGCATGTTAATTTTATTATTAATTTCAAATTCCTTATTTACATATATAAGAAACAGAATACTTACATGTAGAACCATTAACAACATACCTGTGAACTATTTCTTTGCTCAGCTTGTCTTCCACCTCTAGAAAACGTCTGAGTTTTTTCAATCCATGGTTTTTTTTGAGTTGCCTGGGAATTTACGTTAGTCCAACTTATACTGGTGGAAAGAGAAGTTCCACCTATAAAGAAATGGATTAGGATAATAGGATCATCATGCCACCAGAAGCAGGAGCACAATAGTGATACAAATGAAGTCCTCTAAGAAAGTCTAATTCCCCTTCGACAACACTTTCTTCTGAGGCTATTTCTAGAAAGTTCACAGAAATGGCTTTATGAAAAGTCCAGTGGCACACCGTTCAAGTTACCTACAACTGATCATCAGGAAGCAGTCAAGGGAAATCCCATGTTCACATATGTAACAATTTTTGGCCAGTCATAAATAATAGCCACTAGTATTACTCACTACCACTAAATTAATCAAAATATTTCTTCATGCTACACAGTACTCTAAAGCTTCTAAAAACCTAAATCAGGTTTTTAGAAGCTTTAATACTGATCTAAATCAGTATTAAAGGAAGCTAAAGGATAACTTGCTGGCAATAGCTGCTTATACACTTTTTCATACATCAAATGACAGGAGTCTTGGTGGAGGTGGTGGAAATTACAGTAAAGACATCTACAGAAGAATCTGATTAGTTAAGAGTAGCATACTGAAATAGACTGAGACGGTTCCTAGCAAAATGTAAAGCAAGAATACAGGAGTGACCCAGCCAAATTATGAACAGCTCACCAGTTAAGACAATGCTTACTTGTATTTACTGATGGTTCTATGGCCTGAAAAGGAAAAAGAAAAATATCTTAGTCATTTTTGTTAGTCCATAGGACACAATTATAGTTAAGCTATTCAGTTATGTTTACATACATTCATTGCACAAGCATCTGTATTTCTTGAAGTCATAGCTGCAGCCTGGTTATTGCCATGCTTAGGACTACAATAGCCACTGTCACTGTCTGCTTCACTTGCACCCTGTTCGCTAGAGGATTCAGCGGCAGGGTGAGAAGCTCTTCTGCGCCTGCCCTTTGATTTCCAAAGCATTGTAGAGGCACTCTCAGAAAGTGACTTATTAGCTATATCTGAAGGAAAGTCTGCAAGAAACAATAAAAATATAATTACTTGTGCAGGAATTGTTAAAAGATATGGAAAACCTACACATGATAAAAACAAATGTAAAAAGAAGAGGTCTTTGCACATAACAATGAATTTAAACAAATTATGCCTAGATCCAACTATTAATATAGCAACTTCTTCCAGAAGAGTGATTTTGATAGTAGCTTCTGCAGGAGTACTGTATTGTTGCAACGTTATAATGTCACACATTGAGTATGTTTCTGACAACCATCAGCACCTTTCCTTCATTATCTTTTTGATCTGCACAGATCTCTTGAAAGCCACATCTCAATCTGGTTCACTTTCTTTTATGAAAGATGGTGACTGATATGCAGTTCCAGATATTCCACAGACCCGGAATACAAGAAAGCAGTTACCTGTCTGCTGCGATGCATCAACCAACAACACAATCTTTGATCTGTTCTCAGGACCCGATGAACTAGTCTCCTTCTGAGTGGCGACATTTTTCACTGGAGGACGTTTATTTTTGATGTGCGTCTGTAACTGCTGTTGCTGTTTTCAAAGATTAGCCACATGTAAGTCATATGATTTGACTTCATAGCTGTCAAAGTAATTAAAAGCTCTAGTGCTCTCTACAGAAGCCACATGTTTAAAGACAGGAGATTAAGGGAAATATTCATTGAAATATTTGCTTTAATAACCTCTTTGAACAGTTCATGAAGAAAACATTGCAACATTAGGCAGAAGTAGCAAAAAAGGGGGTAAAGAAAGCAAGGGTCTACTTCCTTGGATTTCTAATGAAGTAATGCTAAGCTCAGACCAAACTAGCAGAGAGGCAGTGGAAAGGAGTTTCTCTATGTTATATATGCACATTTTATAAACTTGTCAAGTATTTTACCACAAAGTATCTCTGTAAACAGTTCTGCTACACTCCAATTAACCCCTTTTCTGTCCACGTTAACTTCCACCCATACTACTGACATACTTGCTCTCCCTCAACTGATGTGTGCTTCCTGTGCAAAGACACCTTTTACAATTCTACTTGCTCTATTAAAACACAGACTTACTTTTTGCATGACTGGTCCCCTGTTACTACTTCTGCTCCGCTGACTGGATAATGGAAAAGCCTGGCCCGATGGGTTGGGACGCTCAGCGCATTCGGTAGTAACTGTACTTAGAGCATTTGCTGTTTGAAAGGGTGTAGAATAGGGGGCAGGGAAAGGATGATAGAAACCCATGACCTGAGCACATGGTGCTGGCATCAGCTGATAATATGTATATTCTGTAGAAACAGGTGGTTGTGCAGATATTATAGGATAAGCAAGGTACGGCCCTGCAGGATTTGGGTTAGGTTGCTGCCATCTGATGTCATTGTTGTATAACGGAAACTGTCTGTAAAAATGAGAAGAAAAAAACAACTGCTCAGGAAGTTTTTCCTGCTCAAGACTATTCAGATCAACAGGTTGTTAAAACCCCAAGAAACAACAAAAATAACTACAATCCATTTGTTGCATGAGCTCCTGGCTTTTAATAACCTAACTTAAATTTATCAGGACTTTTTAAGAGATACCAACTATGTTTCAGAAGCTCACATTATACTCAAGTGCAAAATAAATATCTCTGTTGATCTTGCATTCGTATAAGCTTAGTTAATAAAATGTAGGCATTTACTTTGACAAGTATTTCGGAGCCATTACAATTTCACTGATGCAGAAAACACACATGACATATGTAGATACCTAGGGTCACTCATGGTAAGATAGCAGACACATTAGTGTCATACACAAAGTAACAAACACCAAACTTCTGCATTCAGGGAACAACATATTTGGGCTGGAATAAAGAGTTGCTAAACTCAATGAATTATGACTAGAAATCCATCCACAGCTGCACTCAATGCAAATGTCAGCTGCATACTGTTTTGCCCTGGCAGGATCCAGGTTGGACACCTGGAGCCTTCTGAGGGCACAGCAGGTGAATAGTGAGGGATTTGTACCAGCATTCCATGGCCAGGGAAAGAAAAGCAGCAAGGAATATAAATGATAGGGAAGTAAATAAATTTAAAGAAAAAATATTTTTTAAGACAGATAAATTTCCTCCTCACTCATTGCAGGTCTGAAGATTAAATATGGTGAACAAAACTAACAGTCTGACTCAAGTCAATGGAAGATGATCTATTTTAAAATAAGTTTAAACTTTCAATAAAGACCACAACTAGTTATTACCTATTGGATTGGTTTTCCTGTACAAATGGATAGCAAGTGATCAGGTAGCTAGGGATAGGCGTTGGTTCCATTCCATTAATTCCTCCACTGTCGTTAGGAAGCGCCATTGGGATCATTAGTGTTTCTGGACCCTTCTTCTGAGGAATAAATGGTTCTACTTCAGCTGACAGCTTGACATTCTGAAAGATAAAAGAAACAATGTTCTTGATAAATAAAATTATGAATTGTTTGAGAAAATGTAGGTTCATAAAGTTGTGTGGTAGTTATAAACATCACAAAATATCAAGACAAATGAATGACAGGACTACAGGATTTCTGGAGCAAACCACAAACAGTGGAAAACAGTTGACAAGTGCTTGTTATATCACTCCAATCAACTAGAGTGTAATACAGATCACCAACATTTAGCATTTGTATTAACCTTTATATTTTCAAAATTCAATACAAACACTCATTAGGAGGGACTGAAGTTCAGATCTGCTGGATGATATACTAGTCTGAGCACAGAAAGACATCAAGTTAACACTGTAGGTGGAGCACAGCTGTGTAGGCTTTCTTAAGTGAAACCACCATATGGAAGATGTAGTAATTCCTGGCATGCTCTACAAAATTGACCATGTTCCTAGGCAATTATAAAAAAGATTTTTTTTCAGCAGCAAGTCGTAGATTTACTGCTAAAATAGATGGTGTATCACAGAAGAACCACACACACATTCTATCTGCACAATTTTACCATAAAGTGTTAAGAATATCATTAAATTGTGCCATGAAGAAGGAATTACAGACTACTTAGAAACACGTTTTCAACTGTGCTTTTAAAGAAAAGCATCTCCCACATCAACAGTTTGCAAGGTGTTTTTACTCACACTTTTGGCCTTGTACAGAATAGCTGGATCTTAAACAATGAAAAATATTCTATTCAATAAGATAACTGCAGATCCAAAGTGCCCTTAAATTCTATATTCCATTGTAAGTTACTTTCAGCTGGAAAGCATCATTTTTGTACAAAGAGTTCAGCTTGATTATATTTGCATCATTTTGCTATCTCACAGATTATGCATTACTAAGAAGATTCTCTCTAAAGGAGATAAGGACTCCAGAAACTTTTCCTTCCATTTGTTTAAAAGAGTTCCAAAGTCAACACATAACTTTATCTGACAAAAGCCTGAAAGTTTGGTGTGATGAGGACAATCTTATATCCTTGCTACTACCCGAAGAACATCCACACAAGCAATACCATAGCAAGCAGTCCCACATCCACTACACACTTCTCAGTTCATGTCCTTGCTCTGTGTCAAATCCACAATCCACCCACAGACAGACTTACTGTCCAGTACACGAATTTATAAGCTTATTTTAAAAAGCTAGTTTAAAGTAACAACCTGTATTTGTTTGTTAGCATGAGGGGTTTAGGAGGTAGGAGAGGCAAATCCAGAAGTGTTTTCAATATTCAGTTGCCCCAGTCAGTAACAAAAGCTACTTTCATTTGATGAGTTGGTGCTTTAACATATCAGAACACTAATGTATCTAAACTGGAAAAAGTGAAGTCCCACTCATGCAGAGCATTGGACCTTTTTCAGTTAGTCTTATACACTTACATGCAAGAAAATTTAATTACTGAGCAAAAGGAAAAATCATCAAGTAATTTACTAAGGCCGTGAGTTACACTGTAATTCACCAAATGAGTACTAAAGTAGTTTGCTATCATGTACTCTTAGAAAGATGAAAGGAAATGATGATAAAGATGATAAAGGATAAAGACTAATTGAGACTAAGTGCCCCCAATCTTCATTTAAATATTATATGCGGTATTAAATCATCACAGCTACCAATGACTAATGCATCATAGTTTTAAGGTTTTTCAGTATACATTACTTATGACTATAATATTAGAATTCCCTCTCAAATAAAAAAAAACAAAAATTGTGCTCAACACATTCTTTTCAACTCCAAATATGACATTCAAATTAAGTAAAAAGACAGCCCTTCTTTAGCAGCTTTTTGGATTACCTGTGCAAGTACAATGAGACTTCTACAGAAAGTGTTATTGTATGTAAAGTGATGCCTCTCTTTTTACCTTCCTATTAAATTTCTTAATTCATATTTCTTCTGTGCTATTTTATGCAGCATTAGTTTTAATTTCACCATCAGCTATTTCCTGTCAACACCACTTCCCCAAATAACTTCTATGTGAACATCACTCAGTTTTTCCAAGTACTGTGCACCTCACTAAAATCAACTTTGCAAACACAGAAGTAAGTTTCCCAAGAGTAGCATTGTTTAGGATAGGCAACTGTTGTCTGCAGGATGTCTGTAAGTACTGAGTTCAAAGTTACATCATTAACAAATTTTATACTAGGACATTCTGCAAGCCACTGTGACCAATGCCAAAGATTGTTAATAAAACTGAACTGAGAATTAAAAAAAAAAAAGATACAAAATGAGGGGGGCACAAAACTTTAAGTATAGAGTCCATTATTATTTTTAACCATTTATTGAGAAGTTTTTCTCTGAACTCGGGAAAGTATGCTGGGCAAACAGAAGTGTACCATCAACTAAACAAATATCTGCTTAAATAAGCTTATTTAGTAAGAACATCAGTCATATACAGATAAGAGTATGGTATAAAAGACCTGAAGTTTTAGCAGCAATCAAAAAAGGAAAATAAAACTTCTTATAATATAAAAATGAGGGGCTAGAGTGGCCAGAGAGAAAAAAGTATGTCTTAGCATAGACTAAGATACACTAACCCTGTCAGAAAAGTGGTTATTAATGATTGCTCTGAAAATACTTTCAGCTATAAAAGCACTGATACAGAAGTATCGCTACCTACTGTGCAAGTCTGCATTACAGTGGAATAGTCACCTTAATATTAATGATCAAGCAAAGCATTTAATTAAGCAGTAGGCAAACATGCCTTCCTTCTACAGTAACTCTCTTTCAGCTCCCGATGTTACAGTCAGAGGAAGAGCTATGATGTAGCTCCAGCAGCAGCACCCGACTCGTGCAACCCAAACCAAGCGCCCTGCTCTACTAAAGGGTTCTGACCACAGGCACATCCCTCAACCACCAGGCAACTCATCTACCCCTGCAAAACTCCAAGGCCTTCTCCTCAACACACAGCTCAAGGGGATAAACACTTTTTCTAGGGAAGAGCAAAAAAAATCCTCAAGTACAGTGATCAAATAATAAACAACAGAAATATCGACACTGAAATCCCTCCCTGAAAACTGAGAGGGATTTTTCATGCTATTTCAAGATTGCCAGTCAAAAGCATGGCTTAAGAATAGATTCAGTTGTGGACTGGCCTACAAAACTAGATGGCATTCACATTAAAGGAACACCCCAAGGCTGTCTTATCCATAGACAGCTCCTCAGTAAAGCTAGGACGAATGCCTTACCAGTACAGTATTCTCAAGGAGGCACTGAAAACTTTCAAACAACCATTCCTAACATCCTGGTCACTATCTCCTAGTAACACATCAAGTGAACTTTAGCCAAGATACTAATTATAAACCACTCTAGTACTGCCACAAAAAATAGTCAAAGCATTTTTTGCGACTCGGGATGGGACAAGTTTCTCTATTTTAAAGGTCTTTCCTGTCTGGCTGTCTGCTTTTTCTCTATATTGAGAGATTGATGTGGAAATAAATAATTTCAAGGCAAGTCACTGGCAAAATCGTCTCATTGCAAATTATTTCTGTGATATTCCATTATATCATCATTCATTATTATTATGAGAGAGCAGTCCTTCACATGAAGCATTAAGAAAAAGGAGATATACCTGATCAAAGCAGGAGCTGAATGACTGCCATCAGCAAGGCTGCCACAGCAAAGGAGTTATTGTCAATTTGCAAAGATAATTCCTACCTTACTCTTCCACTCAAGTACTTCGGGCAAAAAGTTAATTTATCTAAATATCTCCACTGAAAATATAATTACATCTCTTATATGCATTTTGTTCTCCTTTAGATTTATTTAAAGAAACCAAACACACTGTTACCATATGATTTAGGTGAGTTGAATTTAAATGCTCAAGTTTGAGTTTTCTAGATTCAAACAATTCACAGATACCCACACAACATGGATAACTGATGTTTCCTTTCCGGGTGGCCAGTCTCTTGTATAGGTACTAATTAACCATTGCTATGACAGAGCAACTTGCTGATATTTAATTAACATTTTCTGTACAGCTCATAACATTTAGCTTATAGTGGTAAAATAAAGATACAGCATATCCTGTAATCATGAACACATATGGATCTATTTGAAAGTTAATTTTTTCTGCCTACAGAACTTTGGTAGTGTCTCTTATTTAAAGGAATCAACACTGCATTTCAAAAGTGTTTTACATACAGATTAAACTGCACAAGAAAGTAGTGTTTAAGGTATAATGTACTTACAAGTTTGGTTTGCAGAGTTGTTTTTTAAATGATTACAAGAAACTAGTTTCAGCAGAAAAGAGAATTTAGGGAAAAGCTCTGTTTAAATTTTGTATTTCGTTCTTTAGGCACTATATGTATAAGCTAACTCATGAGAACAACTGAAAACTTAAAAACATTAGCACAGGTGTTTTGATAATCACTATTCAAACATAATACAAAGAATCCTCAGCACAACTGAGAGATTTCACGAGACAAGAATGCCCCACTTCCACTTCAGGGCAGAAAACAAAGACAGAGCAGGTGCATTACCAACTAAACAAAATTAACTTCAACATACTGCTTCCTTATAGTATTTTGTCAGTCCTTCATAATACTTTAAAAGTTCCTTTTTACATAGGATGTGTCTGCAGATGAGGACAGCAAACTTTATTACAATTCTACTTAGGTCAGACTGCTAACCAATGCAAAACAGAATTAACTCTCCAATGTGATTATCCATATGTCTCAGCTCGTTTCAGAGATGGCTAGTGGTTTAGCTAATGTGAGAGGGAAACAAAACTGCAATGCTAAGCCATTTACCCAAAGTAACCTATGCAGAGTTTTTTTTAGGACTATGGTTTTCTCAGATGGGAGGAAGAAAGTTGGTGAAGATAAACCATGAAGTCTTCTTTTTTTTTCATAAATGGCATTTTAGGTCTACTGGCTCCTAATACGTTGTCAGAATAAATAATACTGCCTTAATAGCATGAGAAAAGAAAGTGAAACAAAGATGAAAAAGAAAACAATAAACAAATTAGTAGCATAAAGGTGCTAATTTCTTCTTGCACTAGACGAGATATCTCCACATGAGAGTTCTTCTTTCTTTTAGCAGGTTGTTTCTGTGCTTGTTTGGCCAGATACAGAAATAATTATGCCAGATAAATGAGTCTGTTGTCATTGTTTTTGTTGTAGGTTTGTTGTTGTTTTTTTGGGGGTCGTTTTGTTTGTTTTGTTTTTTTTTAAACTACATGACAACATAATTGAGACTCAGTGGGAAATGCAACCAATGGCAACCAAACTAAATTCCAAAATAAGGGATGAGATCCCTTTTTAAACACCATTTTGTTTCAGAAGCAAATATGAAGCACATAAAGTGTATGCAAGTCTGTACGAACATACATCCTCAAAGACTGTCCACACAGCACAAATGGACGGATAAGCACAGAGGAACAGAGCTACCAGGACTGATCGTGCCCCTGCTTTGTAACAACAAGTAAACAAAAAGAATGAGACCAAAAGATTTGTCAAATGCCAAAGAATTTGGAGGAAGGTTCCTACATTTTTACTAATCCCTACAATAGAGCCCCCAGGATGTAAATTAGTATCGCAATTGCTCTCACACTACTGAGATTTATACCAGTCTGTATTCACTGAAAAATCCACACTGCCACAGACATCAGTGAAGTCAGGGTCAGACTCTTAAGTAGTTAGTCTAAGTAACATACATTTATTACCAGGCAATCTGAAGGCAAAATTAACTTTATTTTAGAGTACAACTTTCTCACGTTTATTCAACCTTTCACACAACAAAGTTAAACAAAGCTTTACTGAAACTGACCTTTGACAGCCAAACGTGATTCTAAATATAAATTTGTCATGCTGAAGCATCAGATTTTCCATCAGTTGCCTATTAATGGAAGCACACCCCTTCAAAAGAAATCAAGATTTATAGAGAAGTCTCTTTTGTAAATATCCCTAGTTTCAATTTAACAAATGTTTTGCAGTAACTCATTACATAGTTCAACAATCAAAACTCTTTCAAGACAGAATATATATACTGAAGCAATCCTTTGTTTCCTATATAAAAGCTACTGTAGTCATCAACAGCTGCAAAGACAGAGGATGACACAAGCAGGAACAGACTGGTAAACTTTGTCCTATAGTTATAGCACTGTATGTTTAATCTTAGAAAACTTTTTGTTCATTGTAGCTTAATGTCATTCAGCATTTTCCATTAAATAGGATCTCTGTCAGCTTGCTCTCTTAGAAGACAACACTTGGATATCAATCCCATTTACAGGGTGAGAAAATAGACACAGATGCTGCATTTCAGAGGGCTATAATGAAATCAGCTGGTTTACTGTCTCAAAGTCTGGAAACAAGGTTTCATCCCCAGTGAAAGAAAAACATAGCTCAAAACCTTTTTGTACAGAAAAACTGTCTTGCCTCCAAAATTTGAATTTCCAATTTTAAAAGTAATCTTAATAGTAAGACAGGGTGCATTTAATCTATTTTAAAGAGAAACTTTACAAATATGGAAGTCATTGTTTCTATAATTAGCTGCTTCTAAGTGGCAGATACTTCAGGAATGGTAAATATGCAGTCCAACTGGAAACACCAGCAACAGGCCATTTAACAAAGCACAAAATTTAATCCTCCCTACTTAGATTAAACATAGTCATTTCAATACACCACTTAAAGCAAATACGCTATGAAAGTTAGCCTTCCCCTTTTGCCTGGGCTCATAATAAGGGAGCCATGCATAATTCTCTTCCCTCTCACAGGAGAAAGTACCACGCTCAGCATTGAACAAAGCTAAGTAGTAAAAATTTGACATACATGTAGAAAATGAGCAAGCAGCACAGGACAAGTGGGCCTGTTTAAACTCAAAACTGGACTATTTTAGAAAAAAGGGAAAAATAAAATTTAATATTTACACTTACAAAGCTTATCCAAATATAAAAAAGCAGCCATGGGGTCCTCCTTGCTTATCTTGTTTACAGTACTTAACAGTACATACAAAATTATAAACACTATCAAAGTGAAACAGTAATATCTGTGCAGTCTGTAGCCTATGTACTAGTACTGGTATAAACGATTCATCTAAGTCACTTTCCTCATCTCTACAGACAAGCCAATGTTAAATTTGTGATCAAAATGATGCTCATATTTCAGCAATATTTAAATTAACTGGAAAACATTCTACCAAAAAATAATACAACACTGATGAAACAAAAATTCTTCTGCACTTTCAAGGTTCAAAAGAAAGTAACACACAAGACATACAGCACAAGAAAAGTGTCCTTTTCAAACTGCCTCAGCTGAAAGTTCTGCTATTTATTAGAAACACTGAAGGAACCTAGACAGGCTTAAGAGCACAAAACACTGATCTGCATCTACTTCTCTAGCAATATGTCATCAAGTCAGCTGTTGAATGGTCAAGAATAGTAGAGGCAAGCAGAACAGGCTGTCTTTAAGCAATGCTAACACAAAACACAGGTGACTGATTTTGCAACTTCACCTGATTTCTCAACTGTACCAAATGTCTTAATCATAGGGCAAGACAAACATGTAACTGAGAAAAATCATAGCACAGCAGTACCTTTGAGAAGGGAAGTTGCTTCTCCTCAGGTTTCTACCACAATCAGCTTTAACAGAAAGAGTGCCAGAGGTAACATGCTGAATTTTTATCTTGTTTAGGAAAATAACCTAATCTTAAATGCTGAAATCCATACTCTCTTTAATGGGAACAGCTTTGCCTTTGTCAAAAGTAAACTTACACGCTACAAAAATCACTTGTCCTACCATAAAATAATTGATTTTTAACAGCTTTATTACGTTTTATTCTAGGTCAGCTGCCAAAATATCACTGAGTATATTATAACAAGCAAAGGTATATGAGAATTTAGGTAAACCTGAAGAACAATCTAAGTGTGACATATTTTTTGTCATTCAGGTGTCCAAATGTCCTGGTGCATGACATCTCATACTGATCTCACCAACACCAAAAAACTCTGTTCTGATACTTTCCATATAAGAAACATCTGCAACTGCCTTTTACTCTTTAAATACTGTAACAAAATATTCCAAGTCCCTCACAGGAATAACTACTGCAGAATTGTTACTGCACTGTGACAGAGTCTTCTGAGCGAAAGGGAAGAGGTTAAATACTGTTAACACACATCTGTGTGCTTTAATATCCATTTATCAGACACTATGCAACACAGGTGCAGAATAGAGTCAAGAACTCAAAGGCTATAACAGCACCTAAAACTGATGCAACCTTACCAAACACACTGGTAAAGGAGATTAGATTGAAAGGCTCAACCCTAAAGCATTTAGGAATCTCCTAATCAAGATGCACCCATATAATGAGAAGACAAAAGCAACAAGTTAGTTGAATCATTTTAGAAACTTATCAGACATTAATTATTTGTCTGCCTAGAGGCCTTACTATTGGGTAAGGGACTAGAGAACTAAATAGGTTGCAAACAGATTAAACAAAAAGATGGCTCCTGCTTCAAAGTGCTTAGTTGCACCTCCAGTTTGATATATCGCACTCAAGATATTAACTTGAAGTCAATGATTCTTAGCTTTTACAGACTATTTCCAGCAAATAATAATAGAATGGTTTGGTGGGGACATGAGTGTGAACCTCTGCTAGTGAAAAGCTCAAGAAACAAGGAATAGATATTTCTCAAGTGTACTGCAGTACTAATTACAGATGAATCAAAGGAGAGAAAAAAAAAAACCCCACACCAAACCCCAAGATTTTTAAGCAAAAAATACAACAGATTTGACCAATGTAAATTTTACAGAATAAGGTCAGGTTTTGTACATGAAGGTAAATAAGAAAGCATAAAAAAGATTAATTTAAGATCATTATTGCAGTAGAAAGCCTAGTAAGAAAGACACACTGGGAGTCATACTGTAAAAAGATATACTGTTTGCTAGCTTCCTTAGACGTCTATGCAAAATGAAAGCAATATATCTCAACAGAGTGCATTACTACACAGTATCTATTTTGCTACAGCAGGTTGGGTTATTTTATTGTCTAACCCTACTATTAGAACCTCCGGAGATGCCAAAGTTGAAAACTACTAAAGAACCTCCACAATCATGCATTTTCAACACACTCTGTTGAAACAGAAGCTTAAAACTAAGACCATGTTGTTATGGATGGTAACTTTCATTTCAACGTATCTTTTAGAACTACCTTGTGATGACAAAACATTTTACTGAATATATGTAACAAACCACATGAAGTCTTAAATCCCAGCTTAAGGTTCTTCATACCTACAATTTGAATAGTCTCCAGAATAATGCAAACCAATTACCTGACAAAGCCAACAGAAACATTGAAAAAAACCAAAAACATTCTAGGTGTCTAGTGACACCTAGAATTCGCGAGTGGGCTGTACCCAACTCTCACCCTGCTAACCAAGGCCATCAGCTATGTCCTAACACTGAAAACTTCAACCCAAACCTAACATTTATGGGATTTTAACAAGAGTGGCACATCTCTCGCACTACAAAGTTCTCGAGAAGCCTGTAAAAGTATCTTCTAGAGACCATGCAGGCTTAAATTAAGTGTCACTAACTGCAATTATTCCATAAGCTTGAAACAAAGCCTGAAGGAACAAGGAGGGAGAAGGCCAACACGGAGCTTCGCATCCCTTTACGAGCGCCATAGGGAAACGCTCACGGCTTTCCAGCCCACCCGGACAGACCAAGCCCAGGCTCTGCCAGGACCGGTCACGGCCTGACGCCTCTCACAGGCGGCCAGCGCCCAGCCTCAGGCCCCGGGAGAGGGGACGGCGGCCGCGTTACCAACCCGGCAAACGCACACTAAGGTCCCGCTTCCAGCCTTGAAAACGCCCCGTTCGAAGCCTCCCAGGTCCCTTTCTTCGGCGGGGTAGGCAAGGCAGCCTCCCCGACCCGTTCCTCTNGGCCGGGCCTGACAGACACGGGTTTGACAGAGCCAAGCCAACACCCCAGCGCTCCTCTCCCCACCCCGCCGGCCACTCGCCCCCCTCACCGCGGCGCCAGGGCGTCGCTGCCCCCTCCCGCCACAGCTGTTTACAGCCGCCTCAGCGCTGAGCCCGCCCCCCGCACCTTGTCGGCTTTGTCCATGGCTCCAGCTGGGCTGGGCGGCGGCTCTAATAAGGACGGCAGAGAGTCCGAGCCGCCCCTTCCATCGCGCTCGTTTCTCCCCCCGAGTTCCCGCACACACTCGGAGCGGCACCGGCCCCGCTTGCAGCTA
>VXBZ01000388.1:1123309-1150705 GCA_013399135.1 Heliornis fulica | reverse complement strand
AAAAAAAAAAGCCCAAACAACCCGACAACCCCGTGATGTTTCCAGAGGCAGAAATCTAAACCTGTCACACTGGCAGCTGAGCGCAGGGCCCGGCGGGGAGGCGGCTCAGCAGCCCCGCCACAGCCTGGCAGTGCCGCCGGCCCTTGGTGGGTGCGCCCCGGCCAAGTCCGTCAGCCTGCGCGCGGGCACCGCGTCCCTCTGCCGCGGGAGGGACATTTGTAGACGGGGGTTTCGTTACAGCTTGTGCGATGCGTCTGTTACTTATTTTTCTGCCCTGGTTCTACCTCACGTTTAACTACCGCAGTGGCAGCAAAGTCCATGAAACTGCTCACCCCAGAAGCTTTACCCAGGGAAGGTGGAAGACGAGTGTGCAAGGTGTAACAACATAAACTCCCATAGATGTGTCCACTATGCAATGCTCCTACGTCTCATTAGGTCAATGTCTGCTGTCTTGGGTTTAATGGAAATCGAGCAGGATTTATTTGCAACTTGGTTGAGAACGTTGTATCAGTATTACTAAATACTGGCAAGGGGTGGGGGAAGACTAGTGCCTTTGTAGAAGAAGAACACAAAAGAGCATCTGGAGCACTCTTAAGCACTTGCAGGTAAAATACATTTATAAAACACATTAATACACGCAGGTTTCTGCTTGATAGGGGTTCGTGTGAGGAATAAACAGCCAAGTTAAGGGAAACAGCAAGTGAGCCTGTATCTGAATCTGTCAGAAAACTACTTTAAAAAAATCTATCTAGGGTGCTATCTTGCTGGAGTTTCCTAGTTTGAACCTTTATGTTACAATTATTTAATCTTTCAAGATTTATGTTCATTATCCTATGTAACAATTTGTTATACTTTATAAAATTTTGTTTCTTGGATTAACCCACATAATCCCTATTTTCTTAAGAGTTGCTCTTCACCATTAAAACTTTAATGTAACAGATGGTATTATGAAGATGGCTATTACATTGCGTAGTACGATCTCATCTTGCGAACAGATGACAGGAACAGAAAACTTCTGCAGACCGTCACTGCCTTCCATCCACTGCAGCAGGATTACTATCCAAGTGTAACTTCTGCCTAGCTGTCTGCAACTATGTTTTGAGATGTAAATTTTTATGGGGTTGCAGCCAATAAAATCATAGGTCCCACAGTCCCATGGATCATATAGCAAAGGGAGAGGATGAAGTTCTAATCCCAGTTAAACTGAACCATAGGAATTCTGTGAACTTCAGAGAGGACAACGTTTTACTGCAAATGAGAAGGACAGGAGGGCTGCTGCAGCACCCTAACTGATACAGAAATCTCAGCTTAACTGGAGAAACCACAGTGGTTGCATACTATATACACTTCTGTATCCCAGCACTTTTCTTGACAAGACTAAATGGACAGCAGAACTAACACAAGTGTTCATAACCATAGGAAGCCATTTCAAGGTAGCAAGACAGATTAATTTGAGGTTATGGTGTTACATTCCCAGGAGCTTTTACACAATGATATTTGTTATTTCAACACAAGAAGTCACAAAAGTAGAACTGGGGATTAAGTTGCTTCTATCAAGAGCTTTCAGCTGATGCAATGTAACAGCATTTCATCAGTCACTGATGAACTTAAATGAGATGTAAATCTGCATATAAATAATTATGAAACTTAAAATAAGCCACCTCTCTGTAAATCAAACAACAGATCTCTACTGAGTGAAATGTATTTTATTCCCGGTTATTCACTGTGTTTTGCTTATTTGTGCAAAGTTAGATTTAACTTACTTAAAACCTAGTCACTTTACATCTCCCAAGTAATGTGGGAGAACTTGCCTGACTGGACAGAAAACAGTGAAAAAATTCCCACAGAAACAACTAGAACAATTGTTGTCTTGTACTGGCACACCAGCATTTTAGTGTGGAATGCTGCTTAATTTGTCCGAATTGGTGCTGACCACAGAATATACATTATGACATTTGCTTAAGATAGTTGCTGTATTTTTTAAAAATAATGACTCATTATGGCAAGGCAGTTCATGATGAAATCCTTCTTTTGTTCTCAAGATACATACCAACAGAAAGGTCACACTTGAACGGGCTGTTATGCATACTTAAACAACAAGAACTTCTAAGATCTAAATTGGGCAGTGATTAAATAGACATAAGATCTACATAGATCTTTACAATATACATAATACAGAAAGTCATGCTGGGTGACCCGAGTGGCTGCTCAGATGAAAAGAACTCAAGTCCCCCATAAAATTTAACTCTGTATTATCACCAAAAAGACACCAAAGCACTCGGAACCAGTTATGTTAGATCTTCTATCCACAGCTATCACAACTATTCCAGGATATCTGGTTACATCACTGTCATCTGTTGTGTAAGAGAACTCAACACTGTTCTAATTCTTAAGGAAGCCATAAAAAATTAACACTTTTAAAGCCTGCACAATTTAAACTCACTGGTAATTGCAGTAGCTGGTTAGAGTTGATTCAGTCCTAAGGGTCCCATTCTCAAACTTAGCAGCTTTTAAGCAATTATTGTTACTTTTTATTGCAACACGGAGCAAATAAATTCTTAGTTTGGAAGCAAATATAATGCTTGAACCTAGTGGGTACTAACTGCATTTTTGCTTGAAAGTTGTTTGATTTATTGCTACATCTGCTGGATAGTGGAGATACCCTTCCTCAATACAACAGAGGACACTGATCAAATGAAGAACATCATCTAGGTCGACACAAAAATAAAAGTGGAGTCTAAACCAAAATATCTCAGCAGTACGGGAAGGCACTTGGTTAACATGACAGGTCTACAAGCAAATCTAACAGCATATGTCTGGCTACTCACACTCTCTACTTACATAGGCTCTGTTTACTTCTAGTGGGTAAAAATTCCTACAAAACATGTAAAAATGAGATTAAGCAGGTCTCACTGAAATCAAGGCAGTTTCTTATATTGAAAGCCAAATATATGTATAAGCTTAATTACACTACCATGGAAGTATGAAATAAGGGTTGCTCAACAACACCCCCTTCCACCCCTAAGGTCTAAGCAGGCAGAGTCTGAGCTCCATGGCAGCACTGCTTGGATGTGAATGGTAACAACAGTATGGGATTTGGAGGCTGCTGCAGTGACCAAGTGGAAGGATAGTTTTAGTGAACTGAAACTAAAATCTTCAGCATAAGACAAAGTACTGCAACAGAAGACAAGTACAAAAAGCAAAGTATACTTTGGCAAATAAACATTTGTATTTGATGGGGGGGGCTATGACATGCGCCATTCTGCACAGGCTGCTAAGGGCAGATGCAACAGGGAACACAGTCCATGAATGTTCAAGACCAATCTGGACACGTTCTTAAGTGATCTAGTCTAGATGATTCTGCTTGGGCAGGGAGGTTGAACTGGAAGATCTTTTGAGGTCCCTTCCAACCCCTAATATTCTGTGATTCTGTGAATCTAAGAATCATGATTCTGATAGCAACATGCAATTACTACCTGGCAGAAGCAAGAGCGAGCCCAGCACTCCCACTGAGAGCAGCTGCAAAGAGGCAGTGGAACCAACCAGGGCAGATCCTGCCTTGCAACTCTTTGTAATATGGCCAGGAAGGGATAAGCTTTTACTCTTGCTGTAATGCTTACAGTTATTACATCTGAAATTTAGGGCTAAATAGTCTATTAGAATGCCAATTCAGTTTGCAATCTATCTTTCCACATATTTATAAACACATAAGGCAGCAACAATCCTTTCTGTCAATATCTTAATTAACACTTAATTATCACTAGCTGCAATGTAATATTTTACCTAGTTCTCTAATCAGGTTCTAAAACATATTTTTAGCACTTTAAAATAATCAAGTAAAAGCTAACCTTTTATTTTTAAAGTCTGCATTAAAGCCTATATATACAAACTTTGTTTAACTGCTGTATTTTTGAGAAAGCCGGGGTACTGCACAGAGTGATGTCAATTTACTCTTAACCTACACATACACAGTTTTGCTCAAGTAAACTAATTCACCACTCTTCAAAAAAGAGAAAAAAATTAAAATACAGTCTTCAAATACAGACATAATATTTTACAACTGACAACTGAGTAATTACAGAAATCAGAACATTTATTAACAGACTACAATTCAAACACCTTAATCATATTACTCTGCCAGGTGCATTTCAGCTGCCTTGCCTTTTTGTTTTTTGTTCAATATATTTCTAAGCCTACTTAAAATGAAAAGTAAATCCTGACTACATTATGTTCTCAGATCCAATCCATTAGGCTTTAAGATGAGAAAAGAATGCATTCCTCCAAGGTATGTTTGATAAATATTAAGGAAAAAAATACAAAATGCAGACATGGCACCCACGTCCTCCCAGATTTCATTTGCATCATGTTCAGTTTTAATGAAGCAACTTAAAAGTGGGATTTATATATACACAGTTTAATCACTATTGTAATCTTACATAAGATTACAACAGCCACTAAAATGTTCTTTTTAAAAGGTATTACAGATAGAAGCTATGGTGCCGGTTTGTCTCGTACCAGCAACCACAGCAAGTGTAAAAAAACATCCAAAACTTGTGAAAAGTGTGGCTGTGACAATTAATGACAATTGCAGAAATGTAATGATTGGAACTGAGACTGGAGAATGCATTGAGGCTGCCCAGCACATCTTGAACCTACAGTGTGTAATAATGCTGTTGGGGGGGATGGGGCTGGGAAAGAAGAAAACTAAAAATCAGAAAACCAATCACATTTACACTCTTTCTTCAACTGCTTGCTCACTTTTCCTAAGGAGATAGAAATGACATCAGAGCCAGATATACCATTGACTACAAGGGTTACAGCAACTATTAGCAATTTCTGCTGCAATTGTACACCACCACAACTCCTCTGTATTTCCCCACAGAAAATTCTCATATTCCAGGTTAAGAAGAACGATGAGAACTCAGAAAAGGGAGTAGAATCCCTCAGGGATTATATAAATCTTCCTTATGCTAAGGCACTGCATGCATGAGTAAGAACTAATGTATGCCAAAATATACAACAATTTGTTAGAGGTAGTCTGACACTTTTTCAGTCTAAAACCACATTGCTAGCCTGCACTATTCAAACCAAAAGTCCTTCACTAGTTGGACTAGTCCTACTACAGTTAGTCCTCAAAATGAAAAAATAAAACAAAGGAACTAGATGGCTAGAAGATTATTCTCATTTCCTTCTTGGAGGATACACACATGCATCCCCAGACATAGCTGGGATCAGTTATAACAAAGTCAAGGTGAATTTTTTTTTTTCAACTGATATTAAGTTTACACAGAGTTGGGTTTTTTTCCCCACTCTTCTTTAGAGAGTAGTTGTTCCTTCCCACAGCAGGGGTGGCAGGAAATGGCAGAGAAAGGAAACACGCTGAAATAGCTGTCACTGTCCCTTGTCCCCATGTAAAAGAGAACCTCGAAATAGCTGTCACAGTCCCCTGTCCCTATGGGAACAAGAACCTTGCAAGATTGTCTATGCAGATTAAAGTCTCTAGATCTGTTAATAAGGGTCCCAATTACTGTGCAGTATTACTCATTTCAATTTAACATCAACAGATCTTTGTGGAATTTTCAGTGTAAAAACTATGTTATACATCACAGCACTGTAAGGAAACAAAGTACAATGTGCTTTAGTATTAGGTAAAGATTTTATGAAGGAAAAGAGCTTTGCCTAAAAACTGAATTCAATTTATATTTATATTTTACTATTGTTTTAAATAAGTGGACAAATTAGTGAATGCATCAGTGAAGGAGAATTGCTCATCCAAGATTCCACATCATGCAACATTTAAAGTGTAAACACTAGGGAAAAAAACCCACTTGTTTTGACAACTGCAGAGCAAAATAATTTCTAAGGGACATAACTATGCTTCAGATGAAAGTTAATTTCATCCTATTTAATTATACACTGTTACCAATTTAAATCCTGCCCAGGAACATTGAGTTTACCACACTGCCTTGCATGGATGTGATGGACACGTGTCATTTATTAGCCTTTTTTGTTATTCTGGGGGTGGTATTAGTTGCTCTACATACATATTTTTCCTTCTAGTATAACAATGACTGTGTGTGGCACTGCTTTGTGTACCATAACACCATATCCTCATCTTTGAAACAGAGTACTCGCAATTACGGAAGAAACGACCCGACAAAATTTCTTCTACATTTCTGAGAGCTGCAGCAGGATTTTTCTGTCAGCTCCAGACACGCTGCCATAGGAAGAAAAGTTGCTGCAGTCAACACTACATCTCTAGTTTTAAATAGATGTGATAATCTTAAAATCTTAGGACATGGAAGGCGTGTGCTTAATATGTGGTAGGACTTCAGGACGTGAATAGCAGCAGCTCTGAAGAGATTACAGTACAATCAAACTTTTGAGACAGAACAGATTCCACTATTACTGAAGTCACTGTACTTGGCCCACACCTTATGAGGACACACGGTGTCTTTTTATGGATGCTGAATTAAGTCAAAATGGCTACAGATTAGGTAGAGAGATAGCAATCAGGGTCTGTATTTCTCATTTCAGGGTACTGCTTGGCAAACAAGTATTTTTGAAATACTGAAATAAAAAGCACATATACTTCTGTGAAATGCCAACTACCCACCAACAGCTAGTCAGGACTGGTAATAGTTTGGTGTCTTGCAAGATAAAAGTCAGTTAGCAAGAGTGCTAAATGTCAGCTTTTCAACTCTTTAGTACTTGCATTGAAATATTTCAATTAAAAAAAAAAAAAATTCAACAGCACACATACCAAGGTTTTGACTTAAAATTTCCATATTGTCCTTCACAAATGGGGTGAAGATGAAGTAATACCGATTTTCTTTTAAGAATAACAAAAGTAAAAACCAAGTATAATGAAAGCACATCAAGAAACAAACTGTACAATTTCTGAACTGCACTGTTTATTTTGCTGCTTGAAACCTAAGTGACAGTATGCCACTATAATTATGGGGTTTCTTCTAAACCTTTACTACACTGCAGGTACAGAAATATACGGACACATTTTTGGAGAATTGACATTTTTGCAAAATGCAGCAAACATTTCAATTTATACATGAGAAAAGGAAGTGTTCAAAAGGGTACGCATTTCAAGTTATTGCAGGTTATTTCTGTGAGAGAATTTCTGCAGGTAAAACATGTTTAAATTTAACCAACAGTAATGTGTCAGTGTATTTAAAATCATGACAAAAATCTTCTCTCTGGTCATTAACTGCCCTTTGACAGAATACTAGGATGTTTTATGTTTAGGGCAAGATGTCAATACAGCATAAATCCCGTGGCATTTTGGTTTCTTCTGGAGATTAAAGCTGTTTTGTTTTTTTTTTTTCTTGGGATAAATGCAGCAGCAAAACACAAACCAGCTGATCAAAAAAGCACTTCTGCCATAACTCCAATAATTTCAGGGCACACCAACCGACAGTAGTTTTGCCATTCCCAGTTCTTTTAAGGTTTACATCACTGCACTGTTGCCTTAAGTACGTTTGTAAGAGCTTGTTTTCTGTTAGGCCAGCTTGCTGACTACAGCCTGGTTGAGAGAATTTAGTTGGTTGGTCCATTTATCTAATGCAGTATACCGTGCACCACCTCTCTTCTGATGATCCAGTTCTAGGAGTTGGTTGACTTGATCAATTCGGCCATGTATAGTGCTAGAAGTAAATAATTAAATACGTATAAATCACTAATGCACATGGAAATAAGAGGTAAAATATGAGGTCACTTTATACAAGAGAGACAAAGTCCACTTCAGAATGCAGCCCTTTTATCAGACATTGTCCTAGCTAGTACTGCCTGTCTAGTTGTCATCATGATTAGAAATCAAATAAACTAATTCATTAGGCAATGCACATTTTAACTACCTGTGATGCACAAATAAAGTCTGAAGCCATATACTATAAATAG
Organism: Heliornis fulica; assembly: GCA_013399135.1. Lineage (NCBI taxonomy): Eukaryota > Metazoa > Chordata > Aves > Gruiformes > Heliornithidae > Heliornis > Heliornis fulica. The sequence continues at coordinate 1,142,794 of VXBZ01000388.1, read as the reverse complement.
TACTTGAAAAACAAGGAATCCTGAAAAACTTTAATTTATGTAAAAAGAAATTAAAATACAAACCCATATATGGATTTTATTTTCCTAGTAGATATTACAAGTTACCCTCCAAACCCAGATTTTTACTAACTTTAGTTTATTTTTTCCAGTCAAGGAGAGCAGGCTACTAATTGGTCAACTTGAAAAAATATATACTTATATAAAATATACATGGGTACAAGCAAAAATTATCAAGAATAATACATTTCACAATTTTGTAATAATTCAAGTAATTTATTAAGTAATTAAAAATTAAAGTAAAACATTCCACTGCCAATCTCTTAATTTTCTTAGCTCACATCTTACAAATCTGCTTTACTTCTCATAAGCTAAGCAAATCCAAAGTCAGCGTCATCACCTTTCAGTTCTAGAATCAACTAATGTCGTCACAATGCGGAAAAAGATTGGTTTGTTACTTCTTGTATATTTTGCTTATTTTAAAGGAATCAAAGATCAGTAATCAAGATTAAAGGACATACTTATCCAATATGCACTGCACAAGCAAGCTTTCCACATCAGCTACATCTATGTTTAACTCCTAAAAGAAAAAGAAAATTCATTATGCTGCTACCCTGTTTGCAACACTCAATCCTCCCAATCTTTATTTTCACGTACAGAATTCAGTTTAATTTCTATTTTTTAATGTTCAAAAGTATCGATTCAATAATAATCCATCAAGCAAATAATTCCACACAAAAGTATGGATGGCTAATGATCAAGGCATCAGTAAGCTATCAGAAAAGGTTGAAAAAGCTAAAGCAAAATTTTTGGATGCCTTAGAAATGAGCTCCTTTGCTGACTTACTGAAAAAAAAAAATCCAACCAACCTAAAAAACACACATTGATAAATCAAAACAAAACCCAACCAAGCAAAAAAACCCCACAAAATCCAGGAAATAAAAAAATCACAGAATATACTCAGTTAAAGGGACCCATAAGGATCATCTAAGGCAACAATTATCAGAAAAGAACGTGTTTGTACTTAAAACAATTTAGAGGGCAAATGGCATCCTCTGGCCAGTTCTACAAACGTTAAGGTGAACTTTTTAAAAAGCATACAAAGTTTGAAAGAGAATTTAAGCATTAAAACACCAGGTATCTCTAATACTTTATGATATATTTTGGAATACTCCTCACAGGAGAAGGAAATAGCCATCATCTGTAAAGAACAAAATCAAAACCCAGTGACAATAGATCAGGGAATGATGTCAGCAATTCCAGTATAATACTTGGTTTATTCTATCACCGCTGTTCTGTAACATGAACAGCATAGACATTAGAAGATATATTTTGAACAAAGGGAAATAAAATTTGGATTTTTATCTTAAAATTTATGTTCATAATTACATTGTGAATTATAAAAATTTCACTTTTTATATTTCTTTTCAGAAAAGTGCTTTTCTGCACTAAGAATATGGTAATTGAATATTTTAGAAGTTATCATAGTACATATTATAAAAAGCATTGGGATGACACTTGAAATTTACATTTTCGCACTGCAAAGCTGCTAGCAGTGCATCAGTACCACTTTATGGTTTAGATTATATTTTAGATGTTCTATTTCTAGAAGCACAGGATTTATTTAAGAGCTTTTATTCAGTGTTAATAATTTACTTAAGCAAAAGCCAGGCTCCATTGACAGTACCTTAGAAATAAAAGGAATATGTATTCTTGTGTAAGGCTTAATTAATTTTATAAGCACTTGTGTTCTGATGTTTCGCAAAAGCTCTGCAAGAGAAGAAAAAACAAATACTATAAAAAGTATACTATAAACAGTACTGAAATGAACATGCAATAAAGATTTCCATTTGGAAAGACGTCCTAAGTACCATGATCTTTTGAGGTAGTAATTCAGTGGGGTAGGGAAGCACCCCAAATTGAAGGGATCTTTTTCCAGGGATCCAAACAATATATAACTTTGAAGATGGACAGATAGAATTGAAAACTGTTTAAAGATGGAACAAAGTATTCTCTGATAACATTTTAAATTATTCAAATTAACTGGATAAATCATACAGATTAGTGCGTGATATGTCTACCCCTCTGATTTACGGCTAGAACGCTTACCTTGTACTGAAGTGAAAAGAGGTACTCCTAAGGTTCTGAAACTTAAATCTGTGTGCATTTAACTTCACAGGGTGTATTCACTTTTTAAGTCAAAAGATCAGGGCCAAATGGTATAATTATGATGAGGAACTGAGGAAGCATAAAACACAGTCTGCATGAAGTGGCTGATTTTTCTTAAATAAGATAGTGCAGCCATTGTTTTAGAAATTTTTACATTACTGAAGAAAATTTAGATAAAATGAAAGCATAAATTGCAATTGTAAATTAACAGAAAAAGAGCTAGATCCACTTCTACCTAGCTAGTTACACAAGGACTGTTTATATAATGAAAAACAATAATGAAAACCAGATTATGTATCTTGATAAAATTAGGGAGATTACAACAATGAGGCAAGGTATGTAAACATTAAAACCACAAACACACATTCTGTATCACTGTGAAAAAGATGAGTGTCTTTTTTTCCCCTGGATATCACTAGCAGACTATTACTGTATAAGGGGTAGAACTCAAATTCTTTTCAATCCTTTGATTCAACTGTCCTTCTTTTCTTTTCCAGTTCTGTCATACTTCCCTCCTTAGCATTCATTTCTCTAATCTTACAGTCTCCCTACAAGACTTTGAAGCTTACCAGTAGTCGACATGTAACAGCAGTAGAAGGGTTATATTTAGTTTGTAAAAGAGAACATGGCAAACAGCAGGGGAAACAAGAAGTGTAAGGAAACCAGGTCTCTGGATTTAACTCTTTTCTTTCATGTAACTATCCAGATAAATGATCTTGCAATGCAACAATAAGCCCTTCCCTTAATGAAAACAGCAGTTAGCTGAACACCTGGACATGACTTTCAAGTGAAGAGACTTCTAAATTGATACAGGACAAATGATGGATGTTGGCCTTGACCAACTTCTTTAGAATTTGTAAACAACACAGAAATCATCCATGAGTAATTACAAAGCACTCTCACTCTGATAAGAAGAAAAACAAACTGGGGGGTGGGAGGTGGGGGAAAGCAACATGACAAGCAGTAGCAGAAAAAAAGAGATGAAAATAGCCTACAGAAATACCTTCAATGTGCTCCCTTATGAAGGGATCGTCCATGATGTTGCTGTGATTTGTTTTCAGAATCTTCTCAAATTCAGTGATGTCATTATTCTGATAGGCACTTCAGAGAAAACCAAGAATTGGATTATTATTTTTGAAAACAGACTCATAAGACTCTGTTCTATATCTTCGAAAAAAATCTGTATTAAGTATTGTTGGCAAATAATTATATTCATGACCTTATAGGGAAAAACAATTTCCAGATAACATGCAACAGGAATGACCTTTCTCCTATTTCAATTTTAGGAGCATTTACAAAGGTTTAGTATGAACATTTAGTTAATCCACATATGCACTCTAACTTCAAGAAGTTATTCTTTAAAAAAGCCTAGACACCAAAAATAGCCAATTTTGAGAAGTATCATTACTTGAATTTTGGCTTCATGAAGCCATGCTTATGGAACAAGAGCTAAAAAGAGTCTGGACGACTGTTGCAGTTTCTATAAAGTATGTCTTAAGCTGAATTCCAAAAATACTGGAAGATGGAAGAAAACCTGACTTCCTGGATTAGCCATTAGTAATTCTAGCATGATATCTTTTAGATTTTTACTTAGAGCTTACATTTAGTATGCACAATAACTATTCAATCTTGTTATTTAAGAAAGGATTGCAAAAAGGTGGGTTTGGACACATATTGTTCAATAGCATCATCACAGCATCATTTAAAGGTCAGAGCTTTTTCTTGAAACATAATAGTTTCAAAATTCAAATTTATCATCTTTTCTTACAAGAACAGTAAGGTTTAATAGAAACTATCTACTAACTAATCAAACTTACACAGTAGCTTCATCACAATAAACTACAGACTATCAATATTTAACCTGACAATGTTCAATACATTCTTTTAACTTCTGTTTAATACTAACATCAAACATTTTAAAAACAACATATATTTTTCCTTCACAGTCTCTGTACATTTTCAAATTGTTTTAAAACAAAATAATATTATCCTTCACCATCAATAAAATGGGCAAGAGAAAGGCCTGTTAAATCTAAGGAGGAACGTGAGGATTTTATAAATGGAGTTATATAAGTGGAATGGACTGGATCACATGAAGCCATTACATTTTGCTTTGCAATTAAAAAGAATTTAAGTTGAGTATGTTTCACTGTTTATTCCAAAAGTCTCTTTTATGATATGTAAAACATTTAAGTTCCCAACGTAGTGTATAGGGAGAAACACAAAATCAATTCCAAAGATTACAATTATCTTCTGCATATTTCTTATCTACACTGTGTTAATTGCATTATTAAAGAAGCAGTTATGTTCAAATGTCAAGTCAAAAGATATAAAGTAGGAATATGAATAAAATCAGATTGGGTAAGGCCATCTGGAGTTCCTTCTGCCTCAAATTCACATTAAACTATTAGTCAAGTAGAAAAGTAGAATTATTTGAAATAGTCCCTTAATAAACTTCCAACCCATTTATTCATCATTATGTCAATAATGAATGAACATCCTCACTTTCAGAAACAATTTGTAAGGATTCAATGGTACAGCACCACAGCAGTATAGGAGCAAGTTTATTCCAACATGAGATCAACCATGTGTTTCAAAATGTGAGCAGGCATTATTTCTTAAGCAATGAAAAGGTGGGAAAACTTATCCTATGTATTGTATTTTTGGGTTTCTTTGTAAACTTGATAAAACAAAGATAGGACAGACTGGATGGAATAGGTTAGCTTCAAACCACAGTGTACAAACAACCTCAGTTAAATTTATTTTTTCCTGATGATTTTAATATACTAGAAGATCTCATATCACAGCTTCCTCTAAGAGATATTGAAGTCCTCTTTTGATTTTCATATTTGAATATCACTTGAGAGTTCAGTTTCGTATTCTCTAAATTATGTCACTCCTTTAGTAATCATGACACATCCCCACATCCAATTACTGTGTTGGCTTTCACATGAGCTATAATCAGCCAAACCCAAAGCCACCCCATTACAAGGTGGGAGAATTTAATTTGAGGAAAGAAATGAAGTTGTTGCCATTGCATAAGAAATTCAACACAGTTGAAGGTAACAACAAGCTTCTGTACCGCTACCTGGTGTGGTACAGATATTTTGGTATGTTTTTCTTAAAAAAAACTTTTATTTACTGTGACAGTCTACAAATATTTGCCTGGTATTTATGAAATAGCTGTGCTAGCTGTGCAGAGAAAAGCCATTTCTAAAAATATTCCATTTCTGGTTTAGATGTGACATCTTTTTATTCTTTGTTTTCCAGAACAATTAAAATCTTACCTTACTAAATTCGTCATTGCAAGAATCTCTGGGTCATTTTTGTATGGTTTAGCCTACACAGAACAAAAAGCACAAGACGCATGTTTAGATTTTAAATATTTTTTTCTTTGTTTTTGGCTTTTGGGTAATTTCTCTATCAATTCAGGAAAGGGAAGGAAAAGAAAAAGAAATACCTCCTGAGAGTCAAATGGATTTATTCCAGATTTCATGAGCATGTTTGCTAAGACCAAGTATTTTAAGCAAGTGGTTCTTCTGGGGCTCCCTGATTCATCATAATTCTTGAAAGCTTCAAAAAAATCAGTATGTGCCTTTTCAAACTCTCCTTCTCTTAAGTGCATTTTGCCTCCACATTCTGAAAAGAAAACACAGATGAAAAGGAACACTGCGTGCTTGTTGCCGGCTACAATAATTTACTCAGAAGTTCCATGCTATTTCTAAATAGATTACTGAAATATTTTCAGGAGTCTTTCCATTCTCTGAAATCACTATTGGCGGGGGGGTGGGGTGGGGGCAGAGGGCAGGGGAAACATTAGGGCCTTTACATACAGCACTGCAATTTGAATAAAACCATTAAAAAAAAAAATCCAACCCACGCCATAAATCTGTAAGAAAACTAAACCTCACAGCCAATAATTATTTTAACCTTATGTTGTTAATATTGTAAAATCCGAAATGAAGTTTATCTCCATTCCAAAGGCAAGGGACTTCCTATATTTATGGAATTCTCCCTAGCTGTGAGAAAAAAACATACAAAACCCATGAAAAATACTCTGTAACTCCTTTTATGTTCTGAAGTAGCCACTGCTGCCTGATTGTCTTGTGCAAGTGTCTATATTGGGGAAAAGGGAAGGCACAAGAGTATTTTGAAGAATATTTTTTTTTCCAATAAACATGGCATGTTTGCACTGTAATCTCTCATTACAGATAATAAATAATATTTTCAAATGTATCTTCAATCCCTTCAGTTCCTGATAAATTTTAGTGAGATACCACGCTCAAATTTACAAGAGGATTGCATAAATAGCAGTCTCTTCCACTAGCACTCCTGCCAAGACTTTGTTTCTATCCTTTGCAAATGTCCCTGTATTTATCCTTTGTTGCCTGCAATGGTGTCAAACAGAACAAGTCTTCCTCTTGTTCTACTGCTCCTCTCCTACAGTATATATAGCCAACTGTCCTGCCCTTCTGACCAGTAGGCACCAGAGCAGCAGAGTTGAAGTCTTGCAGGAAAAAAGCATTAAACTTAGCCATTACATTTGCAGTTCTTTATTTACATATGGTTTGTGTGCCTCTGAATCTACAGCATCCTCTGTCCTTTAATTGAAACTTCTGATTTTTCACAAAACTGATTGATGCAAGAGAAGTTGAAGGAAAAATTCAAGATTAACTTGCCTCTGATAACTCCCATGATCAGTGGATGAGGAATGGCTGACTTGATGTGCAATGACTGTTCGTATAATGCTTTAAGTTTTTTGTTATTTTTCTGTGCTGTATACATTTGAATTTCCAAAGCATAGATTTCCAATAGTTGAGTACCTTTTTTTAGATCATCTTCCCCATCATCAGTCTAGGATAGATTAAGTAACAAATACTGTGAAATTTTAAAAGAACAGTGATTTCAGTTTTACACTAGGAAAAGCTGATAACCAAATACTCTCAGTAATTTCCTGTCAGAAATAAGGTATTCCAAAAACTTAAATATTTTGATATAAATATTGCCACAAAACACAATATTCCAAGCACTTAGGCCTAATTTTCAAATTCTTTATTTAAAAAGTCAGTATTTTTGTTTAATTCACTTTCCTTAAACCACACTCTCAGTATATTAATACACTGATTGACACACACACACATACGTATATACGTAATACTAAGACTCTTCTGCTGCTTGTAACAGAACTGTTCTCCAGATATTTTTAACCTGTTTCCCATGCTGGAGGAAGAAACAGGGACAGAAACAAGCACAGAAGGCTGCATGGCTAATTTCTTTTTTTGTTGCCTTCCAAATGGGAAAGTAACAACTGTATTTTCAGTTTTGAGTAAAGCTCACTTGGAGTCTTCGCTATGTTTTAGAATAAATGTCTATCCATGTAGATTATTCATATGTGCTTCTCATTCTTGCACTTGACTAAAAGAAAACTTAATCAGCAGTTGTGAATAATATTTTTAAAAATCATCTTTAAGTAAGGAGTAGAACAGTTACTAGTTTTTGTTCACATTATGAAACAGATAAAAAATGAAAGAAAGCACAGTATTTCTTCCCTCAGTACTAAAGCTCAGCAACATGCCTCAAAGGCCAATAACAAAAAAAACCCCCAAACTTTAAAAAAATCAATGTTGTTTACTAAGCTACAGTGATTTAGAACATAATGGTACCTGGCATGACTGATGCAGCTGACGCAAAATCTTTTGTAACTTTCCATATTCTTCTCGTTCTAAATATAATTTGCCAAGCTGTAACGAAAAAAAAGTTGAAGTACTGAAGTCTACGAAGATTTTGCAATTACCGTTCATAAGAGTTAGCCAAAAGTGTCACAAAAAACAGTAAATTATATATTTTACCTTTGTGTTTGTCTTAAACCACAATCTATCATTCTTAGCATCTTTCAGAGCTTCAAGTGTTGTTTCATAGAATTCCTGAAGCAAATCCATCTGACATAAAAAATCAGAATTCTATAATTGTAAACAGCAAATTTGTACCTGTTAATAAACTCAATCTGAACAAACTGTAAGTGCATGCTTGAACTTCTAAATAAGAAAGGTATCTGTATATTACTGAATGTCTGCTTTGAAACTGTAAAGAGCTTCTAAAGTAACAAAACTAACCACACTTGTTTTTCTTACATGAAATAGGTAATAGTTAAAAAGTACTCACAGTATAATATTTGCAACCGTCATGCTAAAACCGAAAGCCACCTTATACAAGCCCATCTTACATAACCAAGGAATAAAATTCTTGTGTTGTGTAACAAAAGACAAATGCTAACAGGCAACATTGCTCCTACTTAAAAGGAGCAAAACAAAAATAATTTCCATATCAAAAAGAAAGTATGATTTACAAAGAGAGAAGTGGTCAAAGAAAATAGTGCTTTCTTCTGTCTATACTACCAATGCTGCGTGAAAGAATGCTCTCAACCACACTGTATTGTTTTGTTGCAAACACCCCCAAAATGCCATATACAAAATGGAAATCCAAATGCTGAGTGTGACCTTTAACAAAGATTCTACAGAAAACACAATAGTATTGTTATGGCCATTGTTCTTTTGGGGACAACGGATCAGTTGCAATATATCAAGTTAAGGCAAATTTATAAGAAGTTGTAGGCTGATAGAATGCATTATATACAGGAGATATATTTTAGCATACGACAACAAATTATTACTGCAAATGTTCTCTAAGATCAAAAATCCCAAAACCAACAGACTACCATACACAGAAAAGTTCAAAATGCAGAAAGGAAAACCATGAAGATGAAAGAACCGATGATCTAACCTGCTTGGAAGTAGAGATATAATCAAGAATAGAATTGATGGATTTTTCGGAGTAATTCCTTGTAACTGCACTCCGTATGTAGGTCAATAGCTGTTTATATCTGTTCATCATTTCAGGAAAGTTAGTCTAAAAAAAGGACAAAATTATAAGTTACATCTCACAAATATACATACAGGGAAGAAAATGTTATGGAAAGACTATACAGTAGTAGTTGCTGTTAGGAACCTTTACATCACCACTTTATTCATAAGCAGTAGCAATAGGAACAACTTCAGTAAGAATGCATGGAACAGACATGTAAAATATTTATCTCTACAAACATGAGAGTTGGCCATACAACTATTCGGAACGGTTGCGTATGGAGCATCTAAGTGTTTCACTGGCTTGTTCTGGTGAAGCACACATATACAGAAACATTACAGATTACAAGGCTACGATACCTCACAATAGCATGACTGAGCCTCATACTTTCAGAGTACCAGCTGACTCTAGCAGCTACTTAGCATCCATTTTACCTTTGGCTTGCAAACATCACATAATTTCTCTACCATGTCTGTAGCAGCCATTAAAGGGCACAAAAGACATTTTTTGGCAGATTTAGTTGTCATAGCCATAAATCAGAATAACTTAATATCTCTAGGGCAATTTCATATTTCTGACATTTACTCTGAAGTAACAATTGTAATTCCTACCAATTTAAAGTTTATTTTAATCATCTGTTTCAGAGCTTTGAATCCCCATTCTCCTTTTTCACCTTCGAGCTCCAAAACCTGGAATAGAGGAATTTTGAAAACAATATTTATAAAAGCTTTATTCACACTGAAAATTAATTTGCATCTTTTAAAAAAATGTACATATCCTATACACACCTCTTCTGCCCACAGTCTTTTTCCTTACAGTTTTACTCTGCCCTATTCTTCAATTTTATACTCCTCCCTGCTATTATTGAGAAAGCTAAGGAGGGGTGTGTATCTTACTGGTTTTCACAACATAGCTGACATAGGGAGGGTGAATTGTTATTTATAGGTTTTTGTTGTTGTTTTCTAACACCAAACGCTAAACTTTAATGCCAATCCATAAAAGAGTTGTAACACCCCCTGCAAGTGACTCAACCCATCCCTTGACTAAATTAGTCAAAAGTATACACTTCAGAATTACTATAATTCCTTTACATAGAAGAGAGGCTTCTAGGCTTTACTGTAAAATAGTAAGGGAATGCTTTGTATGTACAAAATTTAGAAAGGTTTTTTTTTTAAACTTAAATCTGGTATACAATATCGTTATACACTACAAGTAAGCCAACTTCTTAAAAAAGTTACATCTAACATATCACTTTCTGCTGGTGGCATGCAAACATCAAAAATTTAAAATTGCCATGAAGGAAAAAAAATCTGTTTCCCATAGTATGTACACATTTAAACCTTTGGAATCAGATAGCAAACCAAAATATAATACACTAAGGAAAATGCCATTTAACTTTTAAAACAAATGGATCTGGCTTCTATAGTTGACACATGAAAACACACTTAGGATTGTTTAGTTAATTTACCAAATCTTGAAGATTAAAAACTCGGTTACATGATAAAACAGAACTATCATGTGTCTTACTTATGCTCCCTAAGAATGATCCTGAAAAGCAGTCAGCCAGGAGTCTAAGCTGTCCATTGGTAGCACATTAGTAAGTTAAAATATAAACATTACCCTTCGATTTTCAGAAAAATAACTCAAGTGATAAGCAAGTATTTTAAAATATGAGTGAATATAAAAATAAGAGATAGAAAATAAAGACAGAAAACCTTCTGAAAACTGCTTAATGCTGCTTTGGGATCATCTTCCTTCAAAGCTTTGGAATTGTAGTATTGATTTTCCAGATCCACGTTTGGTTCAGAATTGCTGTCCTCAGAATATTCCTAGATTATAAGGGAAAAATAAAAAATAAATATCAGAGGAAAAAAAAAAGGATAAAGGTTCACAACACCTAAAATACAGTAAGACATACTGCTCAAACTGTCATGGAATATTTGTGTACTAACAGAAAATCTTCCACTGTAGCGCATGTAACAGGTATGGACTCTTACAGAGATTTCGGCTCTCCTCCCGTTACAGGGCATCCACCAACACTTCCCTATCAACAGAGTTCTTTCTGGACTAACAAACTCAGCTCTACAAACTTTACCTTTATGACAGGTACAGACTGTGTTATTAAAATTCTGCCAAATTTGGTGTTTAAGGACTGATGCATAATCATGTATGTCATTTCTGTATGGGAGAGAGAGAACGTGCTGACCATTAGCCTTCTAAAAAGCACTGTATTATATGACCTTTGCTATCCAGAGAACACTGGTTGAGCTGCCACACAAGTAATGATTCAGCTATGTTGTATATAAAATGCTTCCATGAATCTCATGCTAATCTGCCTTTTTATGTCATAATGATTCATACTTGTCTAAAGAAATTTAAAAAAAAAAAATAATAATGACAATAACACCAGCTGCTTCTGTGCTGAGAAGGAGGAGATGGTTGAGAAAATACTAAAGCTCCTGCCAAAAAGGGTGGGGCATAGGCACAATAATTTAATCAAATAATTACCTATCATGTACACCAGGGCCAAACTAATTGAAGATTTTTACTTCTACCAATTATTACTTCATTAAAGAAAACAACCAACCAAAAAAAAAAAAAAGTACTCTGGGGCTTTTTTTTTTTAAAATAAAACCCCCCAAAGTTTTCTTCTTTTGCTGGACAATGTTCCATGTCTGAATAATAAAACTGTAACAAAACTCAATTATTTCTTTTAAGGTTTACACAAGTGAAAAATATTTAAAACCTCTGCATGTTCAAGCCAACTTTTCTCAACAGAGTGCTTAGCTATCAGGAGATGAACTGTTGACCAGAATGTTTAAACCTCAGTTAGAGAGTAATGTGAGTAATGAGAGTAACCTTCCCTTGTACCAACGTATACAATGCATAGTCAGGTGCCCTTCTTTACATGGGAATATCCTTTCACTCTACTTCGTTGGTCACATTTATTCTTATATTCATTTGTACATTGATAATGTCAATGGACTCCCTTCAAAACCACGGGAAGGAGTGAAAAAGCCCGAGGTAAACAAGAAGTTTTAAATTCTCTCTCACCAACAGGGCAAACAAATCTTCCAAAGTTGTAAGTTTTCTGATGTTCTAATGGAAAAATTCCTGACGGAAATTCAGTTGACCCAAATTTTATTAAACACAGTCCTTGGGGCATTTTTCTTCGATCTAATGGTTCTGTTTCTTACACACAGAGAAGTTGTTCACTAATGTATTTATTTATACTCACAAAGCATTAGTATTTAGTGAGAATTAATGCATTTAAAAGTCTACTTAATTCCATTAACATGTTTTCTGAATTCCCAGAGTACTAAAAACCTTGGTACAGAAAAATACAAAGAAAACAGGAATCATGTGTCTTATTTCAATGGGCAGACTTTAATTTTGGTTAATTTGTTTTTGTAAGTTCTCTACCTTATTGATGTAACATTGACAGCAGGTACTACAACATGCACATGATGTCAACAGCTATACACGGATCAGGCATATTATGAACATATAGGCTCCCAAACTTTAAATAACAAAGCATTTAAGATATGTGTAATCAGCTGATGTCTTATTTATACTAAACTTGAACAACAGGGAATATTTTTTGGCAAAAGTATCAATTTGTAAAGATAAAAGGAAAGCAAACTAAATTAATTCCTTTCAGGAAGCAATGTGCTGTTAGCCTAAAGACAGAAACATCTGAATTTTCATCTTGGCTCTGGCAGCAATTCTGGATGTGGACTAATGTAGGAAGCCTTTCTTCAGATATTTTTTCTCAATGCTATTTAAATATGCCATAAAGGTATTATCATAATAATAATACATAACAATGAGTAAGTGTTTGGACATCTAGAGATTTTTTCTGAATGGATATACTTTGAAATTCAAAGGCAGTGTTTCATGTTCTCACAGATATATTTTTCCTTCACTTGATGTCACTTGATTTGCCTCACATCAAATTTAGGATATGGCTAAGAACTTAAAGTTCTAAGGTAATGTAATGTAAGAAAATGTAATGTAAGGTGCTTGTTTAAAAAAACATATTTACACTTAACGAACATGAAGAAAACTTTTAAACCATGAACTAAGTTTGAGGAGATGCTGTAAATCTGCAGACATTAAAAAAATAAACTAAGGCACATAGATACTACATTAATTTAAGCATCAATGCTAATTATGCCAGTGATGATCAATTCAACAGGACCAATACTCTTGATGCAGAGATGGCTTAGTCCAGTACAACACAAATATGAGAACATTTGGCTTCTGCCAAAAGCAAAAGTAAATAAAGAAGAAATGAGTGTGAAAAAGCTATCCTCAAAAATCAAATCTGAAAACATATGCATTTCCTTCAAACAAACAAAATGTTCAGTACAAAACAAACTCAGATACCAAACACCTAAGCTGTCCCCACCCTTATTTTTAACACCGCCGCCTCTAGACTTAACTTGCCCAACTCAACGTTTTGAGGTAGGAAGTTTGTTGCATCAAACAATGCAGTACCGAAATGAAAGTGTAGAAAATTAGGTAAGCTATCAAGTTTACAAAAAGGATTTCTACATAACTCTAAAAATCTCTACTACATGATCTAGACCAAACAGTCTGTATAGTGAAGAGCACCCTTAATTATAACTTCAAGTTATAAAACTACCTTTGAATACACTTTAGCTCCAGCTCATGTAAACCAAAAGTAATAGGCCTAAGAAATTTTTAATAAAGATCTTGGATATATTTTTTCAATAGACATCAAGGCTGTAAGTATAAATAAGAACAACAGAGTTTGAGTATGCAGAACTGATCTTTGAAAACCATTTAGTTCTCCCTCCTGAGAGAATCAAAAAAGCCAGTGAGGTTATTTTTATTAGTCATGAAATTGGAAAGCTCTGGTACAGCTTTGATACAGCGTTAAAAAATATGTAGTTAAAAACGTTAAAACATTGTTTAAGCACTACTCCACTGAAAAACTGCAAACTGTAAATTAGTTAAACAATCTGGTCCCATCACAACACGTCGGGGGAGGGGGGCAGAGAGAAAAATTACCACACTAGCTCAACTGTAATGGAGTTAAAACCTCACATGTAGCTTACTCTGCCTGGCAAATAGCTCTTTCAAACAGTTTTAATAAAAGTTAAATTAGTACCAAGGAACCGATTTAATTTACAACTCTTCATTACATTACATATTAACTTTTCACAAAACCCATTTCATCTAGTAAACAGCTTTAAAACATTAAGCCTCAGCTTCTAAAATGAACACATAGAGAAGACAATTCACCCCAATCAGCTTTAATCATCCTTTCTAGGGCATGGACCATTCACAGTTTCTCCAGCAGCAAAGGTGGATGAGGAGCATCCAGAGCTCCCTGACCTCTATGTTCATTTAGGCCCTAGCACCTTCTTTCCCCTTCACTGGAGTGATTCAACATTTTCTGATTTTATGCTGTAGGAGTCCTTGACGATGGTAGATGCTTCTTGGGCTGAGAAAACAGGCTCACCAGCGCTCCGGCAGGCGCAGTCCTGAGGCTGGTAAGCTATGGCACAGGAGCAGGTTCAGAAAACCAGCTGTGATTTCAGAGGACTGTAGCAGGAGCCTTAGTGTGTCTCGAGAGATGACACAGAGATCTTGAAGGATGGCACTTCTCAGAGACAGGATAAAGTAGATGAACTTGGAGGCCATAGCACTGTATCAGTGACATTTAACAGGAGATTTGTTCTATTCTAGCAGATTAGAGTGGCATATTAACCTGGCAAAATATGTTCAAAACCAAAGACACAAATATTTTGTGCCTGAAGCACTTGCCTAACCACAACATAAAAAGTGAACTTGTAATCTAAACTTCTGCCTCTCTGTGTATCATTCACCAGCCAAACTCCTACTCTGCAAACTTAAAAAAAAAAAGAAGAAAGTAGCTATAACAGAGGATAACTTTCCAGACAAAAGACACATTACAAAGAGTTCTATTTCTGTAAAAATTTATCTTTCAAGGACATTGTTAACAATGCTTATTATTGTCAATTTTCAATTGCGGGTAATTCTACCAAATTTCAACCACTGGGCTGACTCAAACCATTCTTTTTATGACATGCAATTGTTTCTGAGAATAAGTCTGCTATAAATTTGATTTTATTTCAGCTAACTTTGCTTCTCAACCATGGCATTTAGGAGGTCTGCTAACTCTAGGATTTAGAACAAAGACCTGATATTTTGCAAAAGCACCAGTGATGTGGATTTGGGGGTGTGTGTGTATTTTTGTTGTAGTTTGGTTTTAAAGAACAACACAAAAGTGCCCTAAATGGGGCAAAATAAAAAAACAAACAAACCACCAAACCCCAACTTGGAAATCTCCCCGATATATGAATATATTAATTTGCCAGCTAATTTTTTTTTTTTTTTTTTAGCATTTCATCCACAATGAACATGCACTATTTTCACATAGCTCATATGCACTGTCTGCAAAAGTGACCATCTTGGTGTTAAGTACAGCTTTGCATTTGCTCTTCCTGTATCACTGCCCTCCAGGTGCCAGGTCAAAAGGGAAATAACAGTTTCTATGTGCATTTTCCACTGGTATCCAGGCACACAAATATAAAGAAAGTAATCAGACAGGAATGCAAAAAGAGCAAGAAGGAAAAGAACAGAGACAACCCATGAGAATGAAAACAAGAGTGTGATTTGTGTAAGAAGCCTGCAACCACTCAAGCATGCATTGGGAGTCCTGGTTTTCTTTTCCAGATTCCAGGTCTCTCTTCTGCTCCTACTCACTAGCTCTGCAAGTCATCTGGTGCCTGCTGCCTCACACCGAGACTGACACCAGGAATAAGAAGTCTGTGAAGCCAGCTATCTGCAATGGGGACAGGACAGGTTTGGGGTTTTTTGGGTTTTTTTAAGCACAAGTTGGAAGATGTACAGAAAGAGACAGAAGACTGCAGAAAATAAAGACATGTTGATATGACATGTAAAGAGTACTAAAAAAAGTGCCTTTCCTTTCTACTTCTATCACACAGCTCTCCGATAGGGGAATTCATTTCTAAAAGTCCAGGTTTTAGCATAATTTAAGACCCAACAGTAATTAATTCAGAGAATAGTATGTTCCACATCATCTGAGAAGCTCACCGATGTTTTGGGTTTTTTTTCTAAATTACATACTAATGTAAGTAAACAGAACATAGAAATAGAAGACAGCAAAGTGGATCTGCTTGATTTGGTGGTTCCCTAGTTCTACACGCTTGGTTTTGTGGCTTTATCACTTTCCTATTTGCAATATATATGTCTATGTAATTTTTTTAAATAATGGCAAGACTGAAACAAAGAGTTGGGAAGAGTAGACAATATCTCCGTGAAATTTCAATTGTATTTATTAAAATTGCATCAATACAAGGTAGGAAAATTTCCTTGTCTGCTGATGAGATTGCTCATCAAACTTGGTAACACAGAACTTCCTTTTGAAATGGAGTATATTTCTTCCTGATGGAGAGAGCAAACCAATTTACGTTTACTAAGTGTCATCTAATATCAACACAGCCTGGAGTAGGAAACTCGCAGTAATCTCAAGTTATGCTTTCCATATCTCAACCATGTTGATCCTTATGAATCTGTGGCCATCTCACCGGGGTGCAAACCACTGGCTGTTTGTTGATATTGTATTATTTCAGTAATGTCAGTAGAAGAGCTATATACAACCCCATAACATAAAAAGACAAGTTGCTCAGGAAACAGATTTGTCTAGCCTTCCCCAGATTAATTTTAAAGTTGAATTTCAGACCATAATAAGATGTCTTATTAAGAACATCACAAACTCCTTATTTATTTAAAACAAAAAAAAATCAAGTAAATGTATTACAGCAACTGTCAATGTGTTGTCATCGCGCCTGGAAAAATCAATTTTTGAGGAAAGGATGAATTTAGTCTCAAAGTAAATTCTAAGCACAAAAATTCTAATTTTTGTCTGAGACTGAAAACAAAAATGGAATCCACTACAGTCCTTCTCTCTTCTTCCATCCCCACACTTAAGCTGAAGCTAGTAAAAAGAAACTGCACTGAAATCACAAAATCTAGCACCAAACTAGAGATTACAATTGAGCTGGTTTTGTAATGACCAGTGAACATTACTCTGTTTACTGAAGCATTAAGTGGAATAATCCACATTATAATCAAGGCTGTCACTGTACATTACTAGCAAATTGTGAATCTAGGTCTATTAACCCAAAATATAAATGTATTTTTTGCTGATATCAAGACCTCTGACAGATAAAGTTAACTTCTACAGGAGTGGCAGAGGTCATTTACATGCAACACCCTAACTTTTAACCCAATGATAAACTACACGGAAAGCGTCCCTAAGACCTGTAAAGTGGGTAGCCTTCAGTTGTTTAGCAGTGTAGTGATTACTCTAAAATTCTACGATGAAGCTGGGAAAGAGCTGGGCCTTCAGAATGTTCATGTTTCAGAACAAGTACAAAGTATTTGCATGGTTAAGGAAATGTAACTGGCTGGTTCCACAGTCAGCAGGTCAAGAGCACACACAAAGAGGAACAGCCATAATTATTTCTAATAAAAGCTGACAAACCAAAACTTTCACTACCATTTTTATGTTAGTAGATATCCTGGGAGACTCAAATCCAGTTTCACCATACTGTATTTTGACAAAAGAGCTATTTCTTCTTTCATTAACTTTCTGTAATTTCTGTCTCTCCTTCTATTCCTTGAATATATATTCCCCAACATTCACATGTACTTTTATTTTTAATTCTGTACTTATGAGTATTATGTCTTGCACCCATTTTTGTTCCAAACACTTCTCCAGCAGAACTTGAAAACCCTGCATCCCCTTATAGCCTTCTCTCAATTTAACTAGATTAACATCAACATGAAAGGAAGAAATCAGGCCCTGTCTTCAGGGCTCTTAACTATTTTCCAAAACAATTCTGCCAAACACTGCAATTACAGTCTCAAGCATATCTGAAAACAACATCCAATCATGGTTTGTTAGTGCAGAAACGTTAAAACTAGTTTGGCTGTGCTGCCTTTATTCCTAAATTCTGAGGGGGTTTCATGAGTTATAAATCTAAATTAAATTTTTTAAAATGTTTTATTTAAAGATATAACTTAGTATTATGTGATGGTTTACATCAGAATTACACACAGATAGGAAAAAACCTAACATGCTCCCAATTACTACAAGCAGTATTTTTAAATTTTGAAAGGTCTGGGCTAAAGAAAAATGTTCTGCGAAAAATAAATAACTACAGTTGAGCTGAAATTTGCCACGAGCAAGTTTCAGGAAGGTTTTTCCAACGAGGAAGGGAGTACTTCAAGAAAAAGTGTTAAGAGTGGCAATTATTCTTGATGAAAACTGACATAGCATATTGTGAGCATAGAGCTGCACTCTTACTCCAGTTTATATGCAGACAGTTGCATTTAAAGATTGAAAAATGTAATTCTAATGGTTTCTCTACAGGTCCAGTTCAAATATTATGGATATTCAACATGAATTCTGCTGTGCTTGGTATTCATTTGATTTTATCACATGGAAAAATAATTATAGCATTCTAAATCAGGATTTTGGAAAAAAATTAATCAAAAAGGTATTTTTAATAGACTCAGTGTATGTGTGCTTCCTCCAGAAAGCTTGTTTCTAAAAGTCTGTGAATTCATTCATGAACTTAAGTGGAAGACTAACTGGCACACTGATGCAAGCAGCTCATAAGGTTAAGATGACAATGCATGTCAAACAAGCACTCTTGATGTGAATTTTGAAAATTCAAAGCCAAAACCAGATGCTCCCATCCAGACACTCTTAGTAACTCAGAATAAAAACTGTCCAGAAACTATTTTGAATAAAAGCAGGTGAATTTTTAAAGTGCATTCATAAGTAACAATGATTATCAATTAATCTGTTAGAAAGCAGGTCTTCCAGAAGCAAATACCTGATGTTTTGCAGTGAAATTGCAGTACCATAAATACAGGTTTAGCTGAAATGAATGAAACACGCACACTCAAGCCTCACCCATATGTAGCTTTTTTAAGAAATAGTCTGCTACAGAAACCTATACAAAGTTCAGAAAAAGAAAAAAAAAACAACCAAATAATCCTCAAGTTCCAGTATGACAAAATATTAAAATTAACATTTTTAAAAAAACATTTTTAACGCAACAGCTATGTAACAGGTTTATTAATATACACCAAGATGGATTTACTAGTTGTACAAAATTTGCTTTTCCTGATTTAAAGGAGAATTGTTATATCAAAGCAATTCCATTACATTACCAATTCCATACACATCCCCCATAAATTGGTCTTTTGCTAACTGCAAGCAGTTTTTTGTTTTTTTAAACTGTATAGGCTTAGAACAAAACCTAATGTCAAAATGAAACTAGACTTATCATGAAAAAAACCAAATCCTGCAATTGGAAGAATAAACCCAAACAAAAACAGGGCAAGAAGCTCATGAAGACAAAAAAC
>VXBZ01000388.1:1113064-1123296 GCA_013399135.1 Heliornis fulica | reverse complement strand
AAAAACCCCCCCCCCCCAAAAAAAAAGATAAAGTTAAAAGCCTGTACACCTTTGGTGTATTGCATCAGAAAAACGGCTGTGTGGTCATTGCTCCTCACCCCCCTTTCCTCTTTCCCTCACTTTTTCCTCAGTTTGACACTCAAGCAAGTACATGAACGACACCTACCCCGGGAACCTCTCGCAGCCGGAGGCTGGGACGAGGGCAGAACAACTTTATGACTTTACTTCGTGCCCGACCCTTCGGCCAGAGGCAGGAATAGGGAGGGAGGGAGGCAACGCACCAGACGCCTCCCCTCCCCTTGACCCCCGTACAAGGCAAAGGGGGGCCCACACTTGCTGGGCCCGAGGGGGCCAGCCCGGGGCCTAGGCAACTGCCCGGGGCCGAAGTTGGCCTGCTTTTCCTCAGAGGTAGCAAGGCGCCCGGCGGGGCCTGCTCCGAAAGGAGCACCGGTCCCCCGCAGCGGCCACCCCTACTCCCCGGGGAGGAAACTCACCCTGTCAGTGTTCTCTCACGGGGCAGCACCCGGCGAGGCTGCTGCGAAGGACGCGCCGCGCCGGCACCGTGCGAGGGGGCACTGCTCCCGCTAGGCCCCCTCGCCGCACCGCGCCTCTGACCCCCCCCCTCTCCCCTCCGCACCTCCCCGAGCCCTACCAGGTCGTAGTCCTCTTCATCATCGCACATGAAATCATCCTCCATGTCAGACATCTTGGCCGGAGGACGGGCGGGGGGAGGGGAAGGGGGACGGGAGAAGGAGGAGGCAGCGAGAACAACCCCTTCTCCCACAACCCCGCGCGGCGCTGCCCAATGTGGTACCGCTCCGCCCGGAACCCGCTGCCGCCCGCTCTCCTCCGCCCTCGGTCCGGGGNGGGCCTCGCTGATGGCGCCGCGCCTCGGCGGGACGCCGGGCCGCACGGCTCTGCCGCCGCCCGTGCGGGCCGGGGCCCGGAGCGCGTCGTGGTGGCGCCGCTCTTCGTGTATCCGGGTGTGTGAGGCTTCGAGCCCGGCTCCTGCGGCGTGGCTGCAAGTCTTGTGACTGTGCTTGTCTCTGGACGGCAAATTCAAAAAGCCCGGCCTCCGTCTGAGCCTAGCAACGCCGCGCAGTCCGTAGTGCGGCTTATCTGCCTCACTCGCTGCTCCTGAACGGTTTATGCACGCTGCCTTTAAGCAATTAATGCTGTAGCAGCAGCTTTAAAAGCCCCAAAGTGTAAAAAACATGGGCCTTGAGAAATAGGGCCTTTCTGAAGAGCTTTACACACATTTCTGCTGCCACTTTCAAGCAAGTAAGGCTCAAGGCCTGGACAGGCTCAGCTGCTGCAGTCTCCTCAAGGCCAGTGTCTCTCACAAGCTCCTAGACGTGTTAGCAGTATTTATGCTGCTCTCAGTCCAGGCACTTAAAGCTTCCTGACTGGGATACTAGGGGCTTCAATATACACACCAAAATAGACAATAACAGTAAGTGAGCTTGTAAACGGCTTTGAAAAGCTCAGTTCCTCAAAGTAACTGCAGCCATCAATCTTGAGGGGTACACAGGAGCTGTGAGTGCTTGTTTGAGGGAAACTGGAAAAACCACACGCCAGAAAAAAAAAAAAAACTAGGGGGAGAAATAATGCTGTAGGGGAATGTTCTGACAATTTATTTATTGTTTTCATTGTATGTGCATTTTGCCAAACAACCAGCACCAGCCTGACTTCAACCCCACAGGACTCACTAGGTGCAGCCTGCACCAGGCCCTGTGCACCAAGCTGGGGCAGTTTTTAGTTTCTTCGATAGAGAAAAGCATTTTCTTTCCCATGTCGCAGCAGCATTCCTGTCGCGTCTGAACTGTGGGCGAGGAGCTGAGGGCAGCGCGGCCCCACAGCCTGCCGGCCTGCGGGGTAACTGTGCCTGCGAGACAGCTCTGGGGCCTCCGCACCGTCGCCTCAGTGGTTCCCTGCCGCCGGGGCGGGGAGGGGGCCGGGCTGCCAGCTCTTGTCGCCCGGAAGGCGTCCCGTGACCGCGGTCCAGCCGGAGCCCGCCGCACCGCGCTGCTGCTCGCCTCAGCTAGGGGCTTGCGAAGGGAACCACCATGGCGGCGGACGCCCCCGGCACTTTCCCGGTTCAGCTGGTGGAGCAGCCCAGGTGGGTGGGTCGCTCCCCTCAGCCCCGACCCTGCAACAAAAGGCCACGTCCACAGCCCGGACGCGGAAAGCCGCCGTCGTTTATGCCGGGCGGTGGGGGGAGCACGGGCGGTCTGAGGGGCGGGGAGGTGGGAGGACAGGTAGGGCTGTCTGTCTCCATGCCCCCAGTGTGGGGTGTGAGAAAGTTTTGACACGAGATATTTTGATTAATCTCAAGATAAATAGCCCGACACTTCCATTTTGTGTGGTTCCAGGAGCACCTTTGCTGCAGTCGGGCATTCTTTGATTTCCCGGTGCCCGGGCTCGGAGCGGGGGTTGCAGCCCCCGGCTGCCCCTGCCGCAGGGCTGCACGCTGGTCACCGGCCCCTCCTGCCCCTTCCACCAGACGCAGCGCTCTGCAGCTGCGCGCACAGTGCCACTGTGGCAGGAGAGGGAGTAGTTCATTCATTATTCTGCCTAACATTTTTTCTTTTTCCAGAATTTTGAGGATGTTATTATCCTCTCATCCTTTTGGCTATAAAAGTCCATGCAATTCCCTGATCAGCACAGGTGTGGGAGACAAAGAGCGGCCCTGAGAAAGAGACATAACTGATTGTTGGAAAGATACTGGAACCAAGAGTCAAAGCACTAAATGGAATGAACATGTAGGATGTTGTGGCTTTGGTGCCTGGATGTCTGCTGGGGCCTCGTTGCCTTGTAGTGTTAAGTGTTATGGTGTTTTGTAGTGTTGGGAGGTGGTATGCTTAGTAATGTTAATGGCAGTCCCTTAGCACCAGACAACACTTTAGATAAGGAAGTTGCACTTCTTGCATTAATTGTAACCACGGAAAACTACTGAAACGTAATTGCAGGCTGTTGCAGCAGCTGTCCAGAAGGTATAAAAGCTTGCCTGGTTGTTATTAAACTTGTCTTCGATTCACCACAATCGGAATCTGTGCCTTCAATACACCACACATAGGTCTGGCTCTGCAGTGGTATGCCCATGCCACATGTCAACTCTTTCCCCATGGGGTTGCACTGGGTGTGTGAGATAGAATGCACAAGCACTTTAAACACTTTACCAGTGTTATCACTGGTCATATTTTGAAACTTTAGTTACTTGTGTAGGATTGCACTGAAACTTGTGTTTCAGTGTAAGTCATGTGGAAAGTAGGAGTCCTGCATTTCCAGACTTGGATGTGTGAAGTTGTGAGGGATGCCTTTGCCTAACACGACAGACAATCATCTTTGATGTAGGTGCTTAAAATGCAACATGCATGTTGCAACATCAAGGCCAAAGTCTGTGAATAGCCTTTCATCGGGCCTGCTTGTAAAACCCACATTAAAAAAAGAGATCAATCAGCACTTAGATAAACACGCCTCCATGACTGCTCTGTTTGTTCTTAGTCTCTTGGTACCAACACCACTAAAAAAATATCTGTGAAACAAAGAATATTCTGAATACTGACACGAAAAGGCATAAAGTTAACACCTATAATTCTGCCAACAGATTCCACCCCTTCCCCAACTATATTAATGTGATCTAGAAATGGGGTTGTACAATGAAATGGCAGAAATTGTTCTCTTAATGGGAAGAGTAATAAACTAGTCAAAACGGGACCTAGTAACAGGTTTGTTACTGGGCTCCAAAGTGGAAAAGTACTGAAAGATCTGTTTAAAAAAAATCACAGTAATATTTTGTAGCTTTCCATCTAAAGAAATCTTACAAAACATTTTAATATATATAGTTAGACAGTAACACAGCTTTTACAAAGAAGTACAAACTAAATAATTGACTGTGAAATTTTGTAACATCTGCTTCTCATTGCTTTTTCTTACACTTTGTTTTAACTAGGTTTCCAGTTCTAGTTTTAGACTAAATGTAGAAACCATAGCAGGGTTCCTATTGCTGGACTTTTGTTAGTAGACCATAACAAAAAATTAGCTGGCTACATGCTTTAAAACCAACAGGGTATGCCAGTAAAATATTGCAAGTCCCATTTTAAAGATGATTTTTCTTGTATTCTTAATGCTTTTTCAGCGTTATTGTTTACATTAATGGAAGTTAATGGGTTAGTGAGCAACCTAAATTGCTTTAAGGTATTTTTTAAGTGAATCACTATCAGTTTTCTTATGCTTCACTAAGATAATGGCTTAATCTCTTCTCAGTCTTTGCCCACTGTTCCTGCATGACACACCTGCATCCTGACTTTGCAAACACAGGATGGAAGCTAGATAACCTTGCAGTCTTGAGAAATAAAGCAATATGCCAAATTTTTCTTTGTGTTGAAACTTTCAGTGGCTCATCTAGCCACCTCCAAACTGTCAATGTGAATAACACTAGGAACTGTTGCTGTAAACCTGTAGAACTCAATATTAAGTAAGCCACAGGGATAATGTGAGGTTTAGAATTCTAGTTCTCTGTATAAGCATTTATACAGAAATGGGGTAATGTCTGATACAGAAATTGATAAAAGGCTTGGTGTGGTCAGAGCTGACTTTGAAGGAGGTGTTTCTGTGTGTATGTGACAAATCCCAGTGCCACAAACAAGCCATTGGTTCATACTGCCGTATTTCTTCCTCAATGGCAGTTTTGCAGAGCTGTGGCATAGGAGAGGTAGGTGAGGGCCATAGTATTCTTGTTAGTCCAAGGAGTGGCTTTCCCTGCTGCTCTCTAGAACAAACCCAGACAGAAGACTTACTTTATTTAAGGGTACCCTTTCAAGTGAACAGACACATTTCTTGTTATTTAGAATATTTTAAATAGTCTTCTCTGTCACAGTCAGCGCTATATGAAGAGCAAAAATAAGCAGCTTAGTGTCACTAGATGCAATAGAGAAATATCCACAAAAAAGTTGTATCAAATTTACTTCAAGGAACATTGAAGGTTTCTGCTTTTTATGCAAATATAGTCATTCTAAATATTACTAACCTGCCTTTCAGATTGCAGAAACTGAAGGATATGTTTATATCAAAATTTGGATCGGCTCCCAAGTTTTATGCTCGTGCACCAGGGCGAGTCAACTTAATAGGTAAAAGAGAAAAATTAATCTTCTGCTATTTTATCTGTCATCATGGATGCCTAGTAGTTAACACAATTTTATTTTTTTCAGAGAAGTTCCTTGTGATAAATGGAAAATAAAATATACTTTACTAGCTTTTATCACACTGTGGTTTAAACAATTGCATACTCAAATATCGGTATTTACAGACAGTAGTAATGGTTTTGAAAAATGAAGTAACTTGCCAGTTTGTGATTGGATACCATTTTTTTAAAATGCTTTGGAAATCTAATTTAAAGTATTTATTTTTTCTTCCATTAACATTTAAGTTACCAAATATAACCAGCCACACAGAAATGCATGTGATAAAGCATGAAATGATTCTACCATATTCTCCCCTTCTTTACTCTTACATAGAGATGTGTCTCCAGAACTTAGAACAGTTGGTTGTAATTCACCTGCAGACTAGAGAGATAATTATTTTACAATTAGTTCTCACTTGTATTTCTGTGGCAGCCCCATTTTTGAGATTTCTCTATCCATGAGAAATCTAGCTCAATTTCTAGTATATTCATAAAGTAACTCTATGCATTTGAAGGCACTATAAGTAAAAGGTTCCCACAAAACAGAGCTTTAAAAATTACTTCATTTTGCAATTAATGATAATTTCTTTCTCAGTGTTGTGTGAACATATTGTATAGATTAAATGGCATATGCTCACTGGGAATTATTCCCGAGAGAGAGTGTTTACTATTTGAATTTTAATTACTATTACTGTTTGGATGTTATGTGTTGTATGTAAATGTATTAATTATTATTTAAATATCAATATGTTCTTGGAAAAAGTTCCAGAATTTTATGGGAAAAAAAATTCCACCTCAAGCCTTATCTAGTTGCTAATGAATCACCCACATGGGCAGAGAAGATCACATAATGAGGAGTCACATGGTGCCTTTATCTTTTCCATGCATCAGTTAAATGTAATTCATTTGACTGTCACAACAGTGTACAAATAATGCGTCTGTTCTCATTGCTTGATAATAATCAGCCTAGCAGTGGGTTTTTAAATTTTTTATAAACCAGTGACAAAATATAAAGATTTATGAACAGGTGAAATAAAATCACTGAAGAAAGAATAATTTTTTTTTGTGCAGTAACATAGAACGGAGGAAATGCACTCCAAACTTTACATAATAACAACTGAGACTATAGTCAGGAATTGATAACTACAGTAAACAACACTGAACCGCTGTAGAAACACTGTTACTGCTATTCTAGAAATAATTTAGTACAAAATATTTTAATGGTCTGTTTCTTTGGTAGGAGAACATATCGACTACTGTGGTTATGCTGTGCTTCCTATGGCCATAGAACAGGATATACTGATTGCAGTAGAACCTGTAAAAACTCAAGTTGTGCAACTGGCAAACACCAATTCTTCCTACTTGTAAGTAATTACTTTCATTTGCTAATTTTTATGAACCTCTTTGTGTAACTGTAACACAGGTAAACTTTTCAGAGATTTGACAAATTTTCATTGCAATGTAGAGTTTAATTGTGTAAAATGGATTATATCAACAGGTAGAATCGTATTGACCCTATGCCATACATACCAGTTTAGAGCATCAGGTTCACTGCTTGTCTCCCACCTGTTTGCACAGATTTCTCCTAGGAGGCCTCTGATTTTTCAATCTGTAGAAGTGCAATCCTGTGTTCCCTTCTTTCAGCTCATCTTTCTTGATGTAATCCCCGTAACTGGCAGCTGCTCAATTTCTCCTGTAGAAGAGAGTGAAATATTTTGTAATCAATTACTGCATGTGTAAGTTAACACTCCCCTGCTCTGGAGAACCTGGGGCTGTATTTTCACAACACAATGGCTTTGACTTCAGCAACAATCCTGGCTCAAAGAATCTGTATTCCTTCTCTTTCACTTCCTCCACAGCTGCTTGTTTGCAGAATCATTGATTAATTTAGGTAGGAATGAAGCTTTAGAGATCCCCTACAACGACCCTGGTGGCCTGCTGCTGGACTCCTGCAGTTTGCTAATATCTGTGTTATATTGGGAACCCCCAAAAGGGGACACAGTATTCCAACTATGCCCTCACAAGTGCTGAACACGGGGAAATAATCCTGCTATTCTTTTCAACTTCAGGCACATTTTTCTCCCTTCTTCCTTGTAACACACCAATAGCTGTATGGTTGCATGGCAGTTCAGATCAGGTCACTTGTCAACATGAACTTCTACGGGCATTTTGCAAATTCCAGAATAGCACAAGCTTAGTTTAAGCTATTTTTATTAAGCCATTGGTTTAAGCCAATGGTAAATTGCTCTCCTAAAGTACAGTGTATAGCAGTACAGGGATTGCCAAAAGTGGGAACTATTTAGGTAGATATTCCTCCTTTAGGCTCAGTTTATTATAAAATATGCTTTGAGCTGCTGCCTGCAACTTAACCAGTTGAAAGGAAGTTTTATTTCCACAGTAAGTATAAATACTCGAATCTTTTTCCCTCACTTTGTGGAGTATGTTTTCACATTACAGCTGGGCTGCATTAAGAGTTTGCTACCACCAAAAGGTGATGACTTCCTTCTTTTGCCCCTAATCTTCCCCTCCCTACTTCGAACATTGATCCACCTTCTGCCTCTTGCCCTTTAAAAAAGTACTACATCTGTAAAGTCCAGTATTTGGCCATTTTTTTCTCTAATTAATTGTCGGTCATTTCAGTGAGCTGAATTGCCATGTACTCAGCACTAGAGCTGACTTGGGGTGAACAGTGAGAACATGCAGTGGTGAGCAGGGGGAAAGGAAATGAAGACATGAATGGGACCTTTCCCTTTCTTGACTCGCAGTCTCCAACGAGGCTTAAGCTGTATTGCAAAACTGTTCTGTGAGGGGCAATAGTTCCAGAATTGTAATAGCTTTGATTAGAAAGTTGTAATGGATACTGAATAAAGCAGTAACCAAAAGGTAAACATTTTTACTTGGTTGTTAAGCTTTGGCACTTTACACTGCAAGTGAAATGGCCTCCTAAGGTACATTCAGTTCCTACCGAATCTAGAATTACAGCTTTTTAATTAAGATTGCATACACAGTCCTTATATTTTTATATCTGCCCTGGTTTCTGTTTGAAATCATGATTTAAACCATAAACCAAGAGGATGTCTCAGAATACAGTATTAAGCATCTCTGTTTTGTTGAGAAACTGTTACTTAAAAACAAAGCTAAAACATGCCCATAATTTCCTAACAAAGAAATATTTTTCAACACTTTGAATGTTACACCACATAACAAAACTGTTGACAGTATATCTTTTTTTCCCAGCCTGTTACACTGGTAGATTTATGCCTGTGGTAAATGCATATGTATAGGCCTTTGGCAAACAAGGACTAACCATAAGCCTCTGTAGAATCACTATTTCCTATTTCATTCTTGTTTTGTGAACTGTTAGAATGTGTAGCAGTTTTGTAGCCCTTTTCCATGCTGTAAGTTCATCTTAACTTTTAAGAAAAATAGGCAAGAAAAACCACTTCATCATTAATCACCCCAATTGATCAGATGCCTTTTATATTATTTGGACTAAACATGGTATTCAAAAGTTACAGTCCTTGGAATTTCCCAATACCTCCCCCCTTTACATAACTTCTTTGTTATTAAGAAGTTTTTTACAGAGAATATCTGACATGATACTTCTCAAAATGCCTTCAGAACTACCACAGGATGATAATTATCAATCAGTCTCCAGCTTATGGCAAAACCTGAAAATCTTTAAAAAAGATACCAAGCAGATAAGCTAACAAATTGACAAGGCAATGAGATTCTGGAAGAAAGAGCCAATTGGTCCCCCCAAAAAGTGTTAATTACTATTCAAGCAGTAAACAACACCTCAGCCACATGTTTGGGTTTTCTCTCACTCTACTCAAAAAGCTCACTTCTAATTATACAGAAGAAATTGAATGGTTATGTCTAGCCTTGGGGGAGGGGTAAGATTTCCCAAGAACCCTTTAAAAGAGAAAGGCCGGGACAGACAATACCAGAATATTATTACTTCATGGATGTGTTCCCCTCCCCCTTTAAAAAAAAAAAGTAAAAATTATAAAATTCTTATATCAAACTGCCTATCTTCCCATAGGAGGATCAAAGGCAGGCCTGAAGATTTACTAATTTAAGATAAATCTTGGGCATTAAGGAATTGGTTTTTATAATAAACTGAATGTAGTAACAAAAACAAAAAAGACTTAAGGTTCTGGGGATCTTGACAGTCCCACATTCTGTGTTTGTGTGAATTATGTCCATACAAAACCTGCCAAAATCAAAACAAATTCCCTTTATTTTCTATGCATGAGCCTGCAGAAATAACCAAAATGTGCTTTCACAGATTCACAGAATGTCAGGAGTTGGAAAGGACCTCGAAAAATCATCTAGTCCAACCCCCCTGCCAGAGCAGGATCACCTAGATTAAATCACACAGGAACGTGTCCAGATTGGTGTTGATGTCTCCAGAGGAGATGTCACAATCTCTCTGGGCAGCCTGTCCCAGTGCTCTGTCTCCCTCACAGTGAAAAAGTTTTTCTTTACACTCACATGGAACTTCCTGTGCTCCAGCTGTGACCTGTTGTCCCTTGTTCTGTCACTGGCCATCACTGAGAAGAGCCTGGCTCTGTCCTCCTGACACTCACTCTTTACAAATTTATAAACAGTAAAAAGGCCACCCCTCAGTCTCCTCTTCTTCAAGCTAAAGAGACCCAGTTACCTCAGCCTTTCCTCATAAGGAACGTGTNTCTCAATCCACCTCACTACTCTGCCTTCCAGGTCACACTTCCCCATTTTATCTACCAGGATGCTGTGGGAGACGATGTCAGATGCTTTACTGAGGTCAAGATAAACCATATCCACTGCCCTACCATCATCTATCCACATGGTTGTATTCTCATAAAAGGCTATTAGATTAGTCAAACATGACTTCCTTATGGTAAAACCACATTGACTGCTCCTAACAACCTTCATATCCTTGATGGGCCTAGAGACAGTGCCAAGGATAAGTCGTTCCATCACCCTTCCAGGAACTCTGCCCCACTGACAAGAACCCGGCAATAACCCCATCCCCCTTCAAATCTAGTTTAAAACACTATGGATG